>ML808306.1:134738-146061 GCA_009831015.1 Picea engelmannii
TAATAGTAATTAGTGGATTGTATGTAATAGTTAGAATAGCTATATTTAGTTTAGTTTAATTTCAGTTTGTTTTATTAGTTTTATTTAGTTTAGTTTGTTTTGATTACTTAGCTCAGATCATTTCTCTCTTTGGTTTTCATAGGAGACCTTAGAGCGGCCAACGGAGCCGTTAAACTCATCAGGGTGGTCCATTCCTAACGGCTTGGGTTATTTAGACAACCCCGGACCAGTTCCACTCTCCCAGTTGACGAACAGTCAGTTTTGCCCGTCAACAAATGGCACTAGAAGGAGGGCCTGAACTTAATTAATGGCACAAGGCGGTCGCAAGACTCCTCCTCCACCTAATCGCACCCCTATAGTGACTAGAAGCCGTTCACAATATAATATCCCCCCTCAAACAACAACTACTTCAACTGAAGATCCATAGATCACAGTTGAGCCAGCAACCCCTAATCCTACAGGTGGTGATTTCCAAGAGATCGTTCGTCAATCTCTTATCAAAACACATAGTGCCTTAGCTAGTCTTAGGTGACCAAACCGCCCGTGGGGTCAACCTTTAGACTTCTCTGATATTAGAGAACAGTTAGGTGATATAGACCTCAGTGTGAATCCTACATATCTAAACACAAATCCTGCTGCAGGAGGATCTGGGATACCTCCTTCACCACCTCCTTCCCCACCTCCTTCATCTCCTTCCTCTTCTGGAGGAGATTCCTCTTCTGACGAAGGAAAACCACCTTCTCAGCCTTCCACACCCAATTCCCCAATGGAAAATCAGAACAACCCTGCTAGACCATGGTTGGACCAGGATGTTGTAGCTATACCTGGAGCCCAGCACCCTTTACCTAAGCACCCGGAGAAATGGCTTCCCAAGTTTGATCCTGATTCAAAACAGATAGCTGAAGATCATATCAAAAAATTTATGTTAGCCATCAGACTCCGTAATGTTGAACATGAAGATGTTGTCTATAGGTTGTTCCCTTACACCTTTGAGGGTAATGCGTCCACTTGGTATTTCGCCCAACAGCCCCATACCATAGTGTCTTGGGAAAAGTTTGAGCCATGCTTTTTGGAAAAATTCAGAGATGGCAAAACTCCGGAAGTTTTAGTCATGGATCTTTCAAGCTTAAAAATGAACTCGAAAGAAAAAGTTAAAGATTTTAATCAAAGATTTTTAACACTTAATAATAGAATCCCTGCAGACTCTATGCCTGCTGAAAGCCTTGTAATAGCTTACTACACTAAAGCTCTACATCAAAGCATAGCTATTTGGGTAAAACGATCTAAAAAGGCCACGTTGTTAGAAGCTTTTGAAGAAGCTACTCAGATTGAAAAAGACATACTCAGCCTTAAGGACTCTTCTAGCAACGAAACTGAAACTGTTTCTTCTACCAAAAAGAAGATTGAAATTCTTCCCAGACCTACACAAAACAAAACACAACTCGAAAACTCTGATTTGGAAAATTTAACCAAAGTTGTACAAAAATTATCTAATCAATTTATTGAATTAAAAAGGTCGACTGAAGAAGCCTCTTTGAGTAAAGGACCCTACAAACCCCCTTTCCGAAATCCTTTTCAAACCAACCGGCCTAATCCAAATCCCGAAGGCTTAAACCTAGAAAGTTTGCAATGTGCTATCCAGACAATTCTAGGAGCCCGGGATGACTTGATCCCTCCTGATATTCCTCAAGAGGAAATCAAACAGGAAACCATTCAAGAAGAAGAGTCTTCTCCAAATATTTTTGGACACCTCTCGGATAGCATCTTCCAAGCCAACTTCGAGACTGTTCACCCTTACAACACTAGGAGTAAGACAGCGAACAAACCTCCTGTCGAGAACACTGCAACTTTACCTCCAAAGCCATCTAAGTCAGTAGAAACTAAACAAAGTAATGCCAGCCCTAAATTAGATTACAATGTTGTTGAAGATCTTAAGAAATTAAGGGCTAACATTTCTCTTTATGAGTTGTTGAAATTTCCATTTTTGTTACAAAAGATGTTGCAAAATATTTCAGAAAATGGCAAGAATGGTAATTCAAACAACAATAAGGTTGTGCAAAGAAAAATTCTACAGAAGACTTCCACTAAAAACAATTTTGATCCTCAAGATAAAGGAAGCCTTCCCGCAACTCTTGTAAATAATGTAAATAACAATGTAAATAGTGTAAATAATTCAGATAAAGTAGTCTCAGAAACCGCGAGTAATAAAACACAAGCTACCACTTTGAATACTCGTAAGAATGTACCTCCTTTTCTTTTAACTTTCGAAATCTTCAACAAAAATGTGCATAACTGTATGGTTGACTCAGGAGCATCGTCCAATGTGATGCCTTGGTCAGTCTGCCAAAAGATTAACGCCGAAGTCGAGCCCTCTTCTTTGAAAATCATACAACTTGATCGATCAGATGTTAAAGTTATAGGCGAACTAAAAAATGTATTGATTAGATTATCGTCTAACCCAAAGGTTCATAAAGTTATTGATATAATTGTGGTAGATATTCCAGAAGTGTATGGTTTGTTTTTGAGCAGGGACTGGTCGGAGCAACTACAAGGTTACTTCGCAACGGACTGGTCTCACTTATGGCTTCCAGAAAATGGTAAGCCCAACAAGATCAGAGTGAATTGTGAGCATTACCTCAAGTTCACGGTCACAGACTTGAACGATCCTAATGAACCATACACACCGCCTGTTAATCCACCTGAAGTCAAACGGATGGACACCTACTTCGGAAATTGCATGGCTGAAGTTTCAACTATCAACAATTCAGAACAACAGTCCGAGATCCTAGCATGTACGCAACCGACAGCTTCTATCCAAGGGTCCTGTGAGCCCGATGAAAATCAAATTTGGTCTCTATACTTTGACGGTTCCAAGTCTAAAGAAGGAGCTGGTGTGGGCTGCATCATTATCGATCCAACAGGTAACAAGACGTTATTAGCTTGTAGATTAGAATTTGAATGTACTAATAATATTGCAGAATATGAGGCTTTATTACAAGGTCTCAGAAAAGCCTTAGACATGCACATTCAAAATCTGATTGTATTCGGCGACTCTGAGATAGTGGTTAGGCAGGTGAGAGATTCTATACACTGTCGTTCCCCTCATCTCAAATGTTACCAGTCTGAGGTATGGAGTTTAATGAACAAATTTTCTTCTTTTAATATAAATTCCATTCCTAGATCAAATAATGCTGAAGCAGATCTACTAGCTAATGTTGCCTCTAAACTTCTTCCTGCAGAAGGCTTGTCCCCAAACGTGTTCTCCGTGGAGATATTGCTTCGACCATATGTTCCTGACAATATCACGAACTGGAGAGTATTTGACGATGATCAACAGATCATTAAATTTCTACACATGGAAGAAACCTTCCAAGGCGCAGTAATAGATGAACAAACGCATGACGACAATTTGCACGACTTTATGGTAATACCTAATCTGAAATCTCCTGAAACTCTATCAGACACGGTAAATCTCATACCCAAATCTGTTGTTAGACTAGAAAAATTTTATGATTTTGAAGATAAATTTAAAAAGACGGTCAATTGCAAAACCAACAGTTCCTCATTGTCTTATGAAAAAGTCAATTTAGGGACTAGTGAAAATCCTCAGTGTATCAACTTAGGCTTGGGATGTTCTAGACAAGAAAAAGCTGCTTTTGTTAAATTATTCAAAGAATTCAAAGATGTCTTTGCATGGACTTACGATGATCTTAAGACGTTTGATCCTAATATTATACAACATGTCATCCCAATGAAGCCCCAAACCTTACCTTTCCAACAGAAACTGAGGAAAATGCATCCTAAGCTAGAACCGACCGTACAAAAAGAATTGAATAAATTCCTAAGTGATAAAATAATTTTTCCTGTTAGACACACTCAATGGGTATCCAACCTCGTCCCAGTGCGGAATAAAAATGGGGAAATTCAACTTTGTGTTGATTTCCGAAACCTCAACAAAGCGTCTGACAAATATAATTATCCTGTCCCTCCTATGGAACAGATCTTGCAACAAGTATCTAGTTCTGAGAGGCTGTCCTTACTGGATGGTTTCTCTGGATACAACCAAGTCTTGATGTCTCCACCAGACCAACTAAAAACTACCTTCCGCACCCCGTGGGGCACTTATGCTTATCGCAAAATGCCCTTTGGATTGATTAATGCCGGTGCTACCTTCCAGAGAGCAATGGACATTGCTTTCAAAGGCTTAATCAATCATTCCGTAGTAGTCTACCTAGATGATGTGACCGTTTATTCTAAAAACAAAGATGATCATCTAGCTCACTTACGAGTCGTTCTGCTACGATGTCGTAAATACGGCATCTCCTTGAACCCCAAGAAGTCCATCTTTGCAGTAGAATAGGGTAAATTACTAGGATTCATTGTGTCTAGTGATGGAATGATTATTGATCCCGAAGGGACCCAATTCATTGCTAAACTTCCCCCACCTACCTCCAAAAAATCCATGCAGTCCTTTCTAGGCCAGATCAATTTCGTGAGAAGATTCGTCCCCAGTTTCTCCGAAATGGTCAGACCTCTCCAGAACCTTATTAAGAAGGACACCCAATATCATTGGGGACCCACTGAAAACCAAGATTTTAACGATATAAAGAAGGCTATAATTGAAGCTCCATCTCTCATGAGCCCTGATTTCTCTCAAGACTTTACAGTCTATACTTTTGCCTCTGATCGTTCCTATGTCACGGTCCTAACTCAGAAGAATTCCGAAAACAACGAAGTACCCATCGCCTTTATGAGCTCTGCTTTCAAAGGTGTTGAACTTAAATACCCAGCGGTCGATCGACAAGCCTACGATGTCTTCAAGGCAGTTAAGCATTTCTGGTCATATCTTTTGAAGTCAAGGACGAAGGTCATTGTCCCCTACCCTACCGTAAGGAACTTGTTAGTGCAAAAGGAGTTAGGAGAGAAAAGAGACAACTGGGTCACCTCCTTGCAGGAGTATGACTTAGAGATCACCCCAGCACAGATTGTGAGAGGCCGAGGATTGTGTAAGTTGGTTGTTGATTCAGAAACCAAGCAGCAAGAAGATAGTGATACGTCAGACCTAGAACAACACGATCAGAATTTGATTTGTTGCGCACAAAACCTCGTAAGTCCTTGGTACGACAATATTAGATTTTGTCTTGAACATGGATCAACACCCCGTCACCTTGACCCTGCCAAGAGAAGAGATTTGAGACTAAAGTCCGCCTCCTTTCATCTAGTTAACAGTATACTGTTTCGTCAGAATTTTGACGGTGTACTGATGCGTTGTCTTGAAAAGGACGAAGCAGAAAGAGTCTTGCTTGAGTTGCATGCAGGAGAAGCTGGTGGTCACTTCGGTGGCGATACCACTGCTCATAAGGTTTTAAGAGCTGGTTATTACTAGCCTACACTTTTTAAATACGCCCATGCCTTGTGTCGTAAATGTATCATTTGTCAGAAAGCATCAGGGTGATTGCAGAAACCAGCCTTCCCCTTGCAACCCATCACAGTCGATTCTCCTTTCCAGCAATGGGGCCTCGATATCATAGGTCCTATTAACCCTCCATCCTCACAACAGCACAAGTATATTGTGACAGCCACTGATTACTTTACTCGATGGTCTGAAGCCGCCGCACTAAGAACTGTTAACACAAGTCAGGTGATCGCCTTTCTAAACTCAAATATCATCACTTGTTTTGGTATCCCTGATTGTCTTGTCTTTGATAACGCTTCATACTTTTATTCTCTTGAGATGAGTGACTTCACCTTAGAGAAAGGAATAAAGCTGAAGTATTCTGCTAGTTACTACCCTCAGGGCAATGGCTTAGCAGAATCAACCAACAAGAACTTGATCAAGATTATCAAGAGAACCATGGCTGAAAATCACAAGAACTGGCACAACGCACTACTGAATGTGCTGTGGGATGATAGGGTAACACCCAAAGCCGCTATAGGTAATTCCCCCTTTTTCCTCATTTATGGCAGAAAAGCCATTCTGCCACCTCACGTTCTTCTTCCTTCGCTTCAACTGTCAAAAAAAGTCCAAGAAGAAGATTGTCCCCCTTTAGAAAGTCGTATTAACGCTTTGATGAAGTTAGAAGAAGTAAGAACCCAAGCTAAGTGTAAGTTAGACCAACATCAACAACTGATTAAAAGCTGGTTCGATTCTAACTCTGCTTCTGATAGGAATTTTGAAGAAGGCGATCTCGTCTTAAAGTGGGATAAACCACACGAAGGGAAGGGTGAACACACCAAGTTTCAAAATTTGTGGCTTGGGCCATTTTTGATTGCTGAAAAGTTGGGTCCTAGTTCCTTTCGATTGCAGAATCTTGAAGGGCAGCTTGACACCTATCCGGTGAATGGCCAAGCCATGAAAAGATAATTTGCTTGATTACTACCCTTGTATATTATGTAAATATTTCTTCTGTTTTCATTCTTTTCGTTTGTTTCATTTTTTGATTTTGATTTGAATGATCAGTTTTGTGTGTTTTTAAAACATGTGCATGCCTATGTACTGAGCAATTCAGATTCATATTAAGGAAAAAATTCTTCGCTGAAATGACTTCTGAAAGACTGTATGAACATCAGTGATATATTTATAAAAATAATGTTTATGTTGAAAAATTTTGTTGTTTGAAAGAAGTTTACTAATTTCAATCTATGAGTGAAGTTTGTCATGATTATCTTTATCTTTTTACGTTGTCCCTTTTCGGTAAAGGAATGACTCAAAAGGATGTCTCCCCGTCATAGCAAGTTGTTTTAGAAATAAAACATTTCCGGAACTGGATAAAGGACAGTATTAAAAAAAAAAAAAATTGATGAGGTCTAAAAAATATGAGAAAATACCAAGATCTTTCAGCGTCACCCTGCTCAGCTATTCACAAAAGAAAAACAAAATAAAATATCAACAAGAGATGTGGGAAGTGTTTGTAAACCCGCCGGGACACTGAACAGGTCCGCTGGCAGCAGGTAAATGCAAGCATGGCGCCAAGACAACTTCGCCGGGGTACTGAACAGGCCTGCTGGCAGCGAAGCAATGTCGGGTAAATGAAAATCTGTAAAATTATAAGAAACCTCTTTTAAAGTCCTTTATTATGATCTAGAACTTATTGACAGGATACAGACGTCCGAGTGGGTTAAATGGCAACCCTGTCGAGGCTATGGATGCCTGCTGGCAGCAGTGGCCATGCCAACAGTATTGAAGATTTTATCATAAAAGTCATGACTTGCTGATCTGAAGGCTGTTATTGGTTTACGTCTTTTAAAACATCGCTGAAAAAGATAATAAATGATGATGTTGTACGATTTTCTGGTTGTTGTTTGTGAGTTGAATTTTTTTTCGCTGTCCTAATCTGAATTTGTTTCTTTCGACAGAGATAACTGCTTCTCCCAGTATGTCGCCATTGTTGGCAGACAATTCAATTTTTTCAATTGCCATATAAGCTGCCTACACCTTTTGTTTCCTGAACGCCAAGTCATCATCGCATTTTGCAAGCAGACATTCTTTTTATTTCATGCGACAATTGTAATTGGTTTCGATTTAGTTTTCACGACTGAAAGCGTGAAAAATCATCCATCACTATTTGGACTGTCATGATCTTCTCATTGATATTCTGAAATGTACTTACCTTTGGTTTGCTATTAAGTGGCTGGGATGATTTTCAAACTACGTCCATTTACCTACTTTTACTTTGATTGTGCATTTTGATTTTATTTGATTAATAAGCCATTGAGCTTGCAAATTTATTGGTTACATTGTTTCTATAAGAGTCATGGTTGATTTTGGTATTATATGATATGATCCTTATTGTTATGAGCTCTTGACTTATTGATTTTATGAGATCTTTTATTACAATATTTTAAAAACTTCGAATCGAAACATTGACTATGCAACAAGCGCATTGGTAATATCATGAGTTTCGTGGAAATAGCTTGAAGTTATGCAATGATGCGTTGGTTAACTTTGGGTTTTGGTTTATTGGTTTGAAGTTATGCAATGAATCATTGATATAATATATGGTCTTGGTATGGCAAGTGGATACAATTATCCACCGCCTAAATTGTCGGGTTGGCTGATTCATATGGTTTAAACGATATTATGGTGGATGGAACAACACTGTACTGTGCCATTATTATCCTGCATGGTGGTGATAATCCCACCACCTTCGCACGCATACAATTAATTCGTTCCCCTTTGAGCATTTGCAGCTGTTAGCCGTAATGAGTTTCGCCTCTGTGTATTGTTTTGATCAATCCAAACCCTACTATGCACACAAGCCATGGCTCCAGTCGTAAGATCCGAGCCCAACGGTTGCCAAGCATTGCTGATGTTCGATGGCGCTTATAGCGACCTGGAAGAGTTCGTATGGCTCTCGTTCATACGAAGATTCGATGGTTATAACCTTGGTGTGGCTCGACAATTTGTGTTAACCTTCGATGGCTGCCGAGCCAAGGTTGGGGATGTGCAACTGGAAATTAATGAGCAAATTCTTAGTTTGTCTACCAGTCTGCCTGCTACTAGACAGAAGTGGTTGAAAAAGTGCAAGGTGAAAGATGTCCCGTGGACATTGTTCTTTTGATCTCGGATGGTGAACTCCTGTGACAAAGGATTGCCCGCAAATATGCTAAAGCAACGCTGGCATGACCTGCTAATGATAATCAAACAATTCATTACTTGCGAGGGCAGGTATGGGTTCGTTTTCTTGTTTCACCTTCGTCTATTGATGGTTTTTATAGGCTATGAGCTTAATATGCCTCACTACCTGCATAGGAGTCTGTTTAAGATGGCTAAAAGGTATAATCGCAACCAGGCCGATACCAACCTCTTCCATTTTGGGTTAATTAAAATGCTTATGGTTTATGAGTTGGGGTTACGTCGTGACTGTTGGGAGAATTTCCTTAAACACAATGATTTTGCTGACTCGAGCCCATCACAGGTTGATAAACCTGTGGTGAGTGAAAGCAAGCCTATCCCCCCTGTCCCTTACAACGTTCTGCTACCCAAACCTCTACCTGAGCCACCTATTGTTCTACCCAATTATGTGACCACAGATGTGGAAAATGTCAAACCCGTGGCTAAAAAGCCCAAAACCAAACCTAATGTGAATTCTAAAGGTAAGAAAAACGCCCGGTTAATATCTCGCATGGCCAGAAATAAACCGAAACCCCCTATCAACCCGGAGCCTATCATGGTTAGTGAAGATTCTGATTCAGAGATTGAACGTTTCCTTGCAAATGAGTATCCCTACTCAGAAGGTCTGATTGACAAACCCTCTTACGACTTTGTCAAAAACCTACCACCTTGTTTGCGGGATGATCCCAATTTTCCAGGCATTGAAATGCCTCGTGGAACCCTCGGTGACTCGTCGAAACCCTCTCCTGCTCAACCAGTTGTTCCACCATGCAATCAGTGTGGCTTATGGTTGGAAAGATACTACCTAGATGTGTCGATGTTGCAATCCAGAATTCATGCTCTGGAAGATCAAGTGGAAAAACTCACCAGTCACAATGCGAAGGGCAACCCACTGACAAGAGACAACAAACAACAGGTTCAATTCTATTCAAGAACGTCGAGTCGGCTACAGCAGTTGTCAATTCGAAATTGGCATAGCTCGAACAACCTCGTTGGTATGACTGTCCCTTGTTTATATGTGACACATTCATAAGATTTGTTTATAGCATGGATTGGTGTTGACACATAAGCATGCATTGCTGTATATAATTTCGTTTTGATAAATCAAATTTTGTTATCGTTTAGTTTTGATTTGATCCTATTAATCATATTGTGGATTTGATTGTTTTAAATTGGTTGCAATTGAATGTTCTGTTGCATCTATTATAGACACAAACTGTTTTGCATTTCAAATTTGGAAACACGATCTATGTTTGGATCCGAATTGGTTATGATTCACTTAAACGATGGTTATCTGTTACAGTTTTATTTACATATGACTTTGACCAGCTCGGTCACGGTTTGGATTATGTTTAAAAAAGGTTTTGTTTTATATTTACCCAAATCGTAAATTGATTCAAATCGTAACAGTCATGCAAGTCCCAACCAGTCAATTCGTTGTGGCCCGTCGACCCTGTTCTCTTTTGAATGGAAATGACAATGGATATTCAGTTACGAATGGATTTGTAAAATGGAAATGATCATGCCCAGGATGACGAGTTGTACTATATTTGACCCAAACCCAATTTTATTTGATTGCTGCCCAACTTATGGTTATCAATGCTGATTGAATTTTGACTGTGTAACGCCCAGCAATCTAAATCTATGGCAAAGATGGTTAATACTGTTATGCACTTTTCATTTTGACTATATCGTAACAGCCTTTCCATATTGCTATTTGATTGAAACGACATTAATTTTATGTATATTGTTACAGTTGTAACAAATCTATTTTGTGTTCAATTGTATCGATTATAATTGTGTTGTGGCATATCATATCTTATATGATTACGATTCTGTTCTATTTTGGTTGTATTGATTACGATTACATCGTATCGTTAAACGATTTGATTCACTACTTAATTTCGTTTGATACAAAACAGGCCTGTCAAGATTTGACCATATTTTATGGTAATTGAAAACAGAGCATTCTTTACTCTGTTTCGATTGCATTCATTTTGATATTGTTTAATTTAAATGATAGTTTCACTTGAATCATTAGTAATTTGTTTTTTGATAATTATTAAAAGATGATTGGATTTGATTTCATTTTATTTCTGTCTGATTTCATATGCTATTTTAGACTAGCTACAAAATTAGATGATTCTGTAGCTAAGTCTGTAGAATCATTTTTTTTAGTGTTTTGTTACTGAAATATCTTTCTAATTGGATACTTGTGTTCTATTGCAGGTAAATTCGAATTTGCAATTGATTTGTTGAGAAGTTAGGGGATGTTTCAAAGATTTTACTTGCATTTAATTTGCTTAGTTTAGGAGATTTTGGGATTTTTCCCTGATTATGTAAAACTGTTTGATAATTATCCACAGGGATGTTTTACCCTGTGGAGAAACTTATATATACTTATGATTTTTGTAATAATGTTCATCCTCATTCGTGGGAGAACAAGGATATGGAACTCTATTACAGACTGGAGCAGAATTGATGTTTTGTCACAGCTTTAGCTTTTCAATATATCAACATTTTGTTTCATGTTTTTTATATCATTTTGTCTATGATTTATGACTAGTTTAGCTATCTAAATCAAATGCAAATGATATAATTTTGATCACTGTTATCCATATCTTGTCTCTTCCAAATAGATAAAAGACATAACAATTGTTAGTTCAGTTTGTGAATGACAGGTTTATCTTCTTCATAGATTGAATTGTT
>ML808306.1:146295-160157 GCA_009831015.1 Picea engelmannii
CAAATGATATAATTTTGATCACTGTTATCCATATCTTGTCTCTTCCAAATAGATAAAAGACATAACAATTGTTAGTTCAGTTTGTGAATGACAGGTTTATCTTCTTCATAGATTGAATTGTTATATATAAGTCCTTGCATAAGAGGTTTCCCTTATTGCAGGAATTTATAATCATAAGATTGTTATGATTTTCTTTTATGTCTTGTTTGTCCTGTAAAACACTTCAAGAAGCAGCACAGCCAATCGTTTACGAAAAGCTCACGGACTAACCGGTGCAAGTTTTCTCCTCCGACCAGCTTAGAAGTCAGCATACACAGGGCAGACTTGGAGCGTTTCCAGGTCAATTAGTTTGTTGTTTACTGTTTTCATTAAGTAGTTCAGTCTAGATATAATCTTAATTAGATTTATATTAGATTGTTTAATTTCAGTAAAATATATTAGATTGTTTAATTTCAGTAATGTTTATTTCTTTTTCATAAAATATAAAAAATTAAAAAGATTCTTGGCTGTCTTAGGGCAGAAAATACATGAGTTTTGCAGGTTTTAATCAAATCTGTAGATTGTTTATAGTGTACATTTGTGAATAAGTAATATTGTAGCTGATAATTAGATAGTTGATTTGAGTTATTATAATAGTAATTAGTGGATTGTATGTAATAGTTAGAATAGCTATATTTAGTTTAGTTTAATTTCAGTTTGTTTTATTAGTTTTATTTAGTTTAGTTTGTTTTGATTACTTAGCTCAGATCATTTCTCTCTTTGGTTTTCATAGGGGACCTTAGAGCGGCCAACGGAGCCATTAAACTCGTCAGGGTGGTCCATTTCAAACGGCTTGGGTTATTTAGACAACCCCGGACCGGTTCCACTCTCCCAGTTGACGGATGGTCAGTTTCACCCGTCAACAGGATGGTACTAAGAAAGTAGGTTCTCAGGTGTCTATTCATAAGATCAACAACCTACCGTTGAAAATAATTTTTCTACTCATTCGATGGATCACTGGATCCGCAACTTTGCATCAGGCTTCCTGGGTGCACATGCATTGTGTAGTTCAGTGCTTAAATGCACAAATTTTTGACTGGAGCACAACCATGCTGACATGTATGAAGTGACATTTGACATATTGTCGAGTGTGGATCCATAGGAACTTCGGGTTTGGGACCATTTTGTGCTCTTTCTTCTTTGAGAGGTTACCCAACATTAGTCATCGAGAGGCTATATGAGGGCATGAGGCCACTCTCCCGGCGCTATAAATATGGGTGGCGCTATTGTTGCAAACAGGGGGAGGGAGGACCATTGAGGCCTTCGATGACAATTTTTTTGACTGGTGGTCTCAGCAAATTCTGGTGATAGAGAACTACCCCTATGTCAGGATAGAATTTTCCACGGACCCTGACATGGCCATACCTCCTAGAGTAGAGAGAGGAGAGTTAGGTATGCTTGTTTTTTCAAAGTTTTTTAATTTATATTTATTTTTAATATATATCATTTTTTTTGTGTACCCGAGTATCTGACAAGTATGTATCCTTTATGTGCAGATGTGGGACTAGTGCGTCTAGTAGATTTCATGGGGACCAGGTGACATCATCAACTAGAGGCAGGACCAAAAGTAGCATGGGGGCCTCATGTTGGCACAGGGGTTAACCTAGGGTTCAACGCTACAACAACGCACCAAAAACACCCTAACTATCGGCCCTTTCAGCAACACCTGCGAAGCAGATGAAGTCTCA
Organism: Picea engelmannii; assembly: GCA_009831015.1. Classification (NCBI taxonomy): domain Eukaryota; kingdom Viridiplantae; phylum Streptophyta; class Pinopsida; order Pinales; family Pinaceae; genus Picea; species Picea engelmannii. The sequence continues at coordinate 148,023 of ML808306.1, forward strand.
CCTGAGGTAGAGGCAGGGGTGGTTGCAAGACTCAAGTGTCTACAACCTTAGTTGGGACACAGATATGTGACTATGTATCTTACAGAGCACTTAGCCTCGATCATTCATCAATATCCAACCCTTATTATACTTCACAGATAGCATAGAGCATCGCAACACTTACTGACATCTAAAGTATTTCAGTGCTCAATAATAGTAGAACAAATCAGATCCTGGATCAGCACTAATCATATGCATACATATCATATCTAACATTCATACACATCTAAGAAGCACAAAGCATAAATATATCTATCTAAATATATCAAAGAATTAGCAAGAGATAAACATATCAAATCCAAGCACAAAGCGTAACGCACAGATTTACATGGTTCACCCCCGTCCTGGGGCTACGTCCACCAACTCTTCTTCTTTATTAGTGTCTTTAGTCGATTACAACACTGAGCCACCAAAACCCTACTTCGCATAGGACAGAAGATCTACACAGCCCGCTAGATCCTTCTTCCTTGCGCTAAAGCACAAAGCCTTCTACAACTTCTTACAATGGCTTGCACCCAGTCTCTTATAGTCATGCACAAAGCACTTACATAATCTATTATCAGTTAGCTTTTTGGCATAAAATCACATAGATGTCGATCTATATCCCTACTTAATCCCCCTGGATGTTTATTTATACATTACAAAAGTGGGCCTAAACGTGGGTAAACCCACGGGTCGACATCCCTTTCCCATTACATATTACCAAAACCCAAAAAGGGGCCCAAAAGTGGGTCGAGGTCCCTTGATCTCTTCTTTGTTTGGAACTCCACCTTCGACAAGCTGTCGAAGTCCCAAAAATGGTCAAATATGACCAAGTAACTTCAAAACTTGGTCAAGTGCCAACATTCCCCCAACACTCACCTGTGACTCGTCCCGAGTCACTCTGGTATAAGAAATTCCGCCTCGAATGCCTCAAGCTTGGATCGAGCTGCTTCAACTTGCTGCAGTGCTACTATTTCTTTCTTAGTGAACTCCTAGATTAGTGTGTCATTGAATGGTCCTTCTAGGCATTGTTCTGCTGCACTCACAACTTGTTCAAGTTCTACTCCTTGGATTTCAACTTCAATGAACAGTTGGCATGCCTTCTCTTGCACAGGTTGAAGTCGTTGAGATATTTCCATCACTTTGGTCTGGATGGTGTGGATATGTTGTTGGGAAGTGCGTTTCTCTAGAAACCTATTCATTCTCTTGACTGGTAACAAGGCCTTTAGCTGCGCCTGTAATGTATATGCATGCTGCTTCAGTTCTTGGAGCTGTGACTCCAATGCTTGTAACTCTGGATTCTCTGTGAGTTTTTCATACATCTAAGCACTCCTAGAGCTCAGCTACTTGCACTCTAAGGAAACAACTTTCTGTTAGAAAAATAGGACCATGGAGAAATAAAATAAAACAATGTGGAACAAAACACATAAGATACACAATACAAGAGAGACACAGATTTACGTGGTTCACCCAGTGTGGGCTATGTCCACCAGAGAAATTGCCAGGTCCTTTCTTTATTATTATCCAACAAAATGAAGGGATACAACCTACAACAAAACCCGTTGTAACNTCCTCTCTCAGAATACAATACTCGCCAACATACATAGCCGCAATACATTTCCCTCATAAAAGAGAGTTTCCTTCTAGGGAAAAAACCCCTAACATAATCTCTATCGTTAGATCTGTGACCTTATAATGAACGGTCCAGATTTACAAGGAAATTACAATATAATTTTACAAGGAAATTTTTTCTTTGGGGGTTTTTCCCCCGAACCCCCATTGGGGGATGTTGCCCCTGAACCCCCGCTGGGGGCCCGCTTTCCCCCAGACCCCCCAGCCGGGGGGATATCCCCCCCGGACCCCGCAGAGGGGGTACCGCCCCTGTGCACTCCCCCGTGTGGAAGAGTGTACATACTTCTGGGGTGTAAATACTTCATGGGGTATAAACACGGCTGAAAGTAAAAGACCTCTAAATCAGGAAGATAATCAGGCTCCACAACCAACACTTTCATTCTTCCATATGCACTGCGAGCAGTTGCTTCTCTTAGGTCTCTGATTTCTTGAGGGGTTGCGGGCACAGTACAAAGTTTCAAGTCTGTGATGCATTGTTGAATCTGTTGGATCACTTCTTTGAGCTATGCCACCTATTGCGGAATCCGTTCTTCAACTTTCACTTCTATGATGGTCACAGAGTGAAGTGCTCTACTGACCAGTTCTTTTACTTCTAGCTGCTATGCAATCAACTGCTCCTTTCTCTGTTGTAGCTCTGCTTTCTCGTTGTCCCACTATGCTTGAAGAGCAAGTTTTTCTCATTCGACAGCACTGTGCTACTCAAAAAGTACTCCCTGTACCTGTGTCAAAGCTTGGATGGCTTGTGTTGTTTCTTCCTGAGCTCGACGAAGGTGAGCTTCGACTTTATCGGCGATTTGGTGCAATTGGGTTGGATAATCTCCTAGTTCTATTGTTCCTACTATCAGAGGCACTGTGGAGACTATGCAACTAGATTGAAGTGCCTACTGTACTCCTTGGAGTTCAATCTCGATGCGATTATACATCTACTCTTGCTTCGCCTTCTTTTCTAATACCTCCTCTGAAGCATCGTTCACAACTGCGATGATGAAATTAAAATCATCTAGGGTGAGGTTAGTCCGCATCTTGGTTACAAGGGTTCTAGGTTTCTTCCGAGAGGAAGGTTTCAGAGGTGAAACCTTCCTTTTCTTCGACGAATCTTCTTCGTCCCTAGGTGGTGGTACTTCGCTTTTTTGTTGTTCAATTTCCGCACCTTTGATCTCTTCCCCATCCCTTTCCCATTACATATTCCCAAAACCCAAAAAGGGGCCCAAAAGTGGGCCGAGGTCCCTTGATCTCTACTTCATTTGGCGCTTCACCTTTGACAGGCTGTCGAAGGCCCAAAAATGGTCAAATATGACCAAGTAACTTCAAAACTTGGTCAAGAGCCAACACCTCTAGCTAGAGAGGCTGATAGAGTTTTGAGATGGGTGGAGTGGAACCTTACCGCGCTCACTCGCATAGTCCCAATGGTAGATATCGAGGACCTGCCACCATCGATGCAACATCATGTAGTTGGGGTGCCATGAACCTGGGTCCAACTCTTCCGGCATTTGGCAAAAGTTGTTGTTCACTACGACATGGCCATCAGGCCCCGCCCTTAGCTAGGCTAGACTACTTATGTGCCGAGAGCACTTTTTGTACATTTTTGAGGGCATAAGCCCCATGACTCTTAGTGGACCTATTTTTGAGGCGCTTGCACCCACCCATGTACTCTGATATTTTTTGATATATATATGGATCTTTTTTATCTTTTTCCGTCTTATGGATTACAACTATTTTACAAATGTATTTACATGTGCGTGTGTGTGCTTTTTCTTACATGTGTGCAAAATGACAATATAATATATGATTAGCTAGAGTATCTGTGATTTGATTCAATCTCCTAGGAACATGGATATACGTAATGTAATCAAAGCTTCGTTCTAAGAGATTTACCCTAAGGAATCGTCAGTGTAGATTCAGATCGTGAATGCGGTAAACCCTATTTAACTAGGACACAACTAGTTAAGCGTCCAAGTAGACTCGAAGGTGAGAGATACCATGTGAAAAAGCATCATGAAGCAATTCTAGAATTGCATTGTACTCGGCGAAATTGTTTGTGGCATCACCTAAACAGATACCTCCTGAAGATAACAAATGGCCTTGAGGTGTGAAAATCACCCAAGCTGTGGAATCAAGCCTCCGAGTGTGCCGGCTAGGGCCATCCGCAAACCCAACAAACACCTCTGATCCACTTGAAATCTTCCACAGTGAAAAATATGACATCAAAGACGACACGTCCATAAAACCAAAAGACAAAACCTAAAAGAACAATGTACAAGAACTATACATATGTTACAAGAAGTCACCCAAGGTGACCCACCTACGATTAATACTTCTTGAGGTAGAGCCCATTTCTAGGCTCCAATAAAGTATTTCCCTAAAAATACACCAGACGATAAGCACCCTTCTTTAGAACCTCCTTCATGATGAAAGGTCTGAACCACATGGGTTTGAACTTGTCGTCCCCTAGGGGGTCCTTATCTTGGTCATAGACTAGAAAAAGGTCCCCTTCAGAGAAAATACGAGGACGAATAGACCGATCATACTAACACTTGAAATTATTTTTTTGAGCCCCGTTAGCCAAGGTTGCATCCCAATGCTGCTCAAGGAATAATAAACATTTTTCAAGCAGTGAAGTGTCTGGAAATAAATGTACTTCCAACTTTAGAGAGGGGATCTGACACTCTATAGGCAAGACTGCTTCCAACCCGTAAACGAGTTGAAAAGGTGAGAAAATGGTTGTAGTCTTAACAGGTGTTCAGTAGGCCCATAATGCCGAGTACAACATCAAATGCCAATTTGACCTGGCCGAATTGATAGTTCGCTGTAAAATAGTCTTCAGGGATTTATTCATAGCTTCCACCTGACCATTCGCTTGTGGGTAGTAGGGTAATTAATGTTATTGCCTCAACCCAAGCTTTGATGTTAACTCAGACATCATTTTGTTCTGAAAGTGACTTCCATGTTTAGTGAAAATCTCTCTCGAAATGTTGGCATAGCTTTGACTCACTTCGTGAAGTAGTCTACCGCTACGATGATATAACGGTGCCCCCTTGTGGAAGGAGGGTTGCATGTAGCATAATCAATCCCCCACTTGGTGAAGGGACCAACTGTGATGACGGGAAACATGGGAACGGGGTGTGCCCTCATCTTCTGAGAGAATATCTGACACGGGTGGCACTTCTTGGCTGATTCAACACAATCTTTGATTAATGTCGGCCAAAAGTAACCGGCTCGTAGAATATTTTGGGTTGTTTCCAACCCAGACAAATGAACACCACATGCTCCAGTGTGGCTGTCGTTAAGCACGATTTCCACTTCTTCATCGGTGAGACACCGACGAAGGATGCAATCTACACCTTGACTATACAGAGTGTCCTCGAGTATGAGATAATGTTTGGCTTGATGACATATACGACGATGCTCATCATGAGAAGTAAAGGTAGGGCACTTCAAAGTATGGAGATAGAATAGTATATCTCTATACCAGGGGTCTGAAGACGTGATCATAAACATGTCTCCTTTGATAGGCGACTGTTCGGGTATAACATCACCTGAATCAACCCGAAGTTCTGAAATGAGTTCCGCAAACACCAACGACTTTTTGGATTTCGCCGAAACAAAATACAAGTCAAATTCTTGGAGGATAACTATCCATCTACTGATCTTTCTGCAAATTACACGTCGTGTCAACACGTATTGAAATAGATTCACAACAACAATGACGGTGGTCTTGCGAAACAAGATGTAGTGACTGAACCATTTGACAGCATGAACTACTGCCAAGACAAGTTTTTAAATGTGGGAATAATTGATTTTTGGTCCAACAAAACCTCGTCTTAGGTAATAAATCACATATTTTGAGAGAAAATCATCCTCCTGAACTAAGACCATACCAATGGTCGACTCCACAGTGGCCAAGTATAATAAGAAATCTTTATTATAATTGGGTGGCTGAAGCAGAGGGGTGGATGTGAGAGTGCATTTCAACACTTCGAAAGAGCAATGAGCAGCTTCGTCCCAATGAAAAGGAATGTCCTTCTTCAGTAAAGGCATAAAACCCTTTGTGAGCTCGACATAGTTCGCGATGAAATGCTGTAAATTTTTTTCTTTTCCTTGTAGATTCTGAAGCTGGGGGATTGTGCACGAGGGAGGCAACTGAACTATTGCCTCAACCTTTAGAGGATCAACCATGATCCCTGTTGTCAAAAAAATGAAACCAAGAAAACGACCTGATGTGATGCAAACACTCCATTTGTTTGGATTCAAGCAGATCCAGTAGTAGCAACATCACTCAAAGATAAGTCAGAGGTGTGCAGGATGATCACCTCTCTTGCGAGATTGTGATGCTAAATCATCGAGATAATCCTCGAATATGTGTTTAAGTTCATGGAAAGAAAAAGACATGGCCTGCTGAAACGTAGCTCCAACATTTTTCAGACCAAAAGGAATATTCCGATAAGCGAATGTGCTCCATGGATAGATGAAAGCGGTTTTGTGTTGGTCTTCGGGCTTGATATGTATCTGATTATATCCTGAAAAGCCATCCATGAAATAAAAGGCTTCACAACCTACACATTCATCAACTATATGGTCAATAAATGGCGTGGGGAAATTGTCTTTTGGACAGGCCTTGTTCAAATCACGGAAGTCCATACATACGCGAATTGTACCCTTTTTTTTATTGACCAGGATGGGATTTGACACCCATTGAGTCAATTGTATGGGGTAGATAAAACCATCTTGGAGTAGTTTCTCTAATTCATCCTTAATAGTTGTTTCTTTCCTAGGATTGACTGGACGAAGCTTCTGCCGGACCGGCTTAGCATCAAGATATGTCATGATTTCGTGTTCGATCATTCTTGGATCTATGCCTGGCATTTCCTCATAAGACCAGGAAAACATGTCACATAATTCCTTAAATAAATCGGTGTATATTTGAATCTCCTCGGGGGAGCAGTCTTCTCCGACGAATATATTCTCCATGATGCTAGTGATTCTAGAGATATCGATAGGTATTGTTTGAGAAATGTTTTCCATATTTCCTTCAGTGTAAACAGCGTGCATAGCCAAAGGATTGATAGGACAAGCCTTATCTCCAGTCATATTCAAAGTGAATTCACCTGCTTCAATTCTTATTAACTCTTGGAGGAAGTAAGATTGGTGATGAAGATCATCCTAGGGTCTTTCCGGACTAGTCATTGCCTCAATAATTGCCTCGCATGAGGGAAAGACTAAGTCTAAAGAATCAGTGTCAGCGAGGGAACCTTGAGCCCATATAGGCTCGAGAACCATATATAACTCCTGTGTGGGAGTCAGATCGGAGTCGGTGGAAGCTTATTGAGCTATAGAGTACGCAAATTCTACCGCGGACAAAGGCATGACCATGCCATGGTGCCCTGTCCCTTCCATCATGGCTGACAGGGAAGGAAGAGTCGACAGATTGTTAAAGTAAGTCGTGTGAAATGACAAGATTTGAAATATTTTGGCCCTAGGCTGGTCGGGGACAAATGACATGTAGTAGACATTGTCATTCGGAGGCAGGTAATCGAAATTACCCATCAAAGGTGGGCACAAACCAATCCCTATGTTGACGATGTCGGGTTGAGGGTTATCAATCATTGGGACCATGGATACCTCCGATGAAGGGTCAGGATGGGAGAGGGATAGCTGATTAATGGTCATGATCCAACCCTTGTGTGGAAATAATAAGACCTGGAAAAATTTCATGACCACTGCTTGCATAGCGTAGGTCCAAATCCTTCCTAACAAGATATTGTAGTCATGAGACACATCGACCACTTCAACTTCGACACACATGGTCTTCCCTCCTAACTGCATGAGAAAAGAGGGGATGACTCCATGTGGTCAGAATGAATGATCACCGAAAGAGGTAAGAAGGGTAGGTGACGGGGACAAAATGTTTTGGTCGATGGCCTTCCAACATGCCAAAGACATCACGCATTTCGAGGCACCCTCATCAACCACCATGCGAAAAATTTTCCAAGTAAAATTTTTCATGGTGTAAGACACTACTATCTAAAATGCTACGTGGTAAGGAAGATGGGGTTTTAAGTCAGTCGTATCAAGCATGATCATTCCTGGATTACAAGGGCAGCTCTGGAAGACTTCGAACGCTGACATCGCACAAGGGGTTTTTGAGAAATCCTCCACCATAGAGTAGTTCTGGGTAACCCTTGCATTTGGTTTGTGAGAATCTTTCTTGAACACACCTTTGGGGATGCGTGTCATTGTTTTGCCCAACGTCTTCTCAATTTGGAGAGGAAGAGATGGGTTTTTGGCTTCTTTACCCTTCTCAAGGGTGTTTGGCATTCTTTAGTTGTGTTTCCTAGTCGTTATGTCAACACTACCTTTCATCATGTACACATTCATGGATGAAGGATTACTCGAAGATGGAGGGGGTCCCTGACCGGCCCCTTGCACGCTTGAAGAGGCTTGAGCTGAATTTTTCCCATGCGGAAATAGATTCGTTAACACGACAGGTGACTGCTGTGCCAATAAATTATGTGCCTCCGCAAGCCGAGGGCACTGGTGAGTCAGATGGTATTCCTTGCAAAGATTACAAGGATACTTCAACTTTTTCTTTTCAGTGTTTCCCTCACCAACATTATTGGTAGGTTTCTTATCCCCCTTATCCTTCTTTCGTTGTTTATTCTTTCCGTCAGGCTATTGGGTGGCCTTTGGGTTTGTCGATTGCACATTGTGTACATCCAACATTTGAGTAGGGGGAGCAGCCAAACCAGTGGTTTGACTAGCCACTGTCTGTTGTATTGCCAATTGCTGTAAATGATTCGATAGCTAATCAATGGGCTTTGTTTGTGTTGAACCTACAATTCCATCGGCATGTGGTCCAGATCTCTGTCTACTCTTGTCAAGTATCGACCATGGTGCACCTGGTAAGACTTTGTAAAGTAAACTAGACTGAGACTAAATCAGTTCTAGTTGTTGGGCTCTCATTAACGCTTTTTCCTATGAAAAGACCCCCGAGGTTGGGATGTCTTTAGATAATTGAGGTACCAAAGACTTAAGGAACCACTCTAGCAGGAATGCTAGTGGTAATGACACTTTTATCAAACTCTTTCGATGTCTTCATTCTCGGATGTGACTTGAGATATGGTTCACTTTTGTCTGCTCAAAGTTGGCCAACAATTCAGTGCCAACATCGTATCTCAAAGGTAATTGGAAATGGTTTAAGAAAGCCATTGCCAATTCATCTAAGGAAGAGTATCTTGAGCAATCGATATTGATGTACCATTTTGCCGCACTCTCGATGAGAGTGCGTTGAAACAAATGCAACTAGACGAAGTCGTATCTAAAAGAATTGGACGAGCACCATAAATGGAAGGTAGTCACATGATTGCCTGGATATTTGTAAGGCTTAGCCTCAAACTTTGGAATGTCCAAAGGAAACTTGGTTGGCATAGGGGGCCAATGCGGATCATGACATATGGGGTCATTTAATAGGTTGAATTACATGAAAACAAGGATGTAGTTGAAGGGGTGAAACATATGTTGAGATTGTTGGAAATATGTTAAGTCTGGAAAGTGCAGAGTTTCCAGAAATGGTAATTTGGGTTATTGATTGTACCAGGGAAAAAGGAGCCTAGAGTTTGGCTGGGACCAGGTTTCTAGGAAAAGTTAGGTTGTTGGCCAAGTTTCTGGTAATAACCATGGCCATGACCAGTGTATGGATTCTGCACTTGTTGAGACGTCATCGACTGACTCCCATAATAGGACGTAAAGGGTTGGGCTTGTATCGCATTCCAAGGATTTTGGGAAGGGTTTCCCCTAGATGATTCGATGGACATAGGTGTTGAGCCTTGCCCGGGGTTCCATTGGTTATGGAAGGGTTTCCCCTGGTCGACATCAATGATGAGAGAACCGATCCCTACCACATATTCCAAGTTCCTTGTGAGGAACGAATTCCTAATTTTTCCCCCTGTGCATGAATAATACCCTGTACAGGATGTTGTTGTCCATAACCAGGGTTGCCCCCGACCGAGACGGCAGCTGAGGAGAAAGTGTTGTTACCAAACATGTCTAACAGAGAGAATGGTGTCGAACCTACTGACATGCTATAACTAGGAAGTCCTTGACTACCTGCTCCAAATGAACTATAGTTTACGTTCGGCCTGACGGAGTGCTGGTGGGCAACGCCGAGCGAAGGGGACGAAGGAGGTATATGAACCCCTCCGTAAGGGAAAGCATTATAGGGAGATGAAGTTCCCCCATGGATCCTTGCAGAGGATAATTGGAGCTCCCTACCTCGAGACCTAACATCTATAGAGTGGAGTAGGAAAGGACAATGCTCGTACCGAATCCAGGCATCCCATATGAGAATGGAGGGCCTGTCGCACTCTGGGTGAACGAAGCTATGATCGCCACCATAGACAGAATCAGACCATTGCTCAAGGTAGAGGCAGTCAAGACCATAGTGTTCCGGACCAATGACAGTTGGTTAGGAGGAAAAACACCCCCTGTAGTGACAGTCGTAGAGGAAATATGAGTATTCCCTGAAGAAGTAGCATCATTTGTTTCCATCACTTCTTGTGACACTACCCGATGCTCGTAAGGTTGAACCTGTAAAATGATGGGCGCCGATAGATCAGTGATTGGAGGGTTATACTGACCAAGAGCTTGCACTTCAAGGTCAGAAATGATTGGTTCCTCTGGAATCGAATGTTCTCCTCTTGGAGATGAGTTGGGCATGGTTTCCTGTAACCCAGTTTCCTCAAAAGACCCTTGTTGGTCTAGTTTTCGCCTTAGCAGTGGCGGGGGTGGCTCGAGATCAACCGGTGGCAGGACCAAAAACCTTCATGACCAGCGAAGCTCTTGATCATCCACTATGAGATAAGATCAATGAAACACTAGGGATTTCTATAAAAAAAAAAAAATTAAACCAGCACACACTAGGAAAATTTCCTATGAGGTAAGACAAGTAGATCACTAGCTAGTTGGAAGAACAGTTACAACAACCAACACTAGAGAAACTTATCAGTGCAAGTGCAACTCAAATACGGAAGCACCGTACGGGTATACTCTGCAAATATTGGCCCAATGTCTACCCTAGGTACTGCGGTATACCCCCCTAGTCACCTGTGTAAGTCATTAAGATAAAGGCAACTAGCTTTCCAATGCACAAACAATCACCAGGCGGGTACAGTTGACAGTCAGGTGGACTGTAATGAGTAGGGTATCAAGCCCGAAACCTATCAAGGGTATCGAAATAAAGTGTTCTGAAATATGACTAAGGACCTCGAATGGATTCGAGACCTACGAAGCTCTATGGAAAATGCGATCAATGGAATCCCAAGATAAGCCCTCTATATGTGTTCCCCACTATGCTTGGTCCGACTTTGGAGGGGTTATCTCCGCTACCTTTTCGCATGTGACATCGAGTTTATCCCCTGTGTTAGAGGGGGGTCCCGGATAAATTTCATGGTTACTGGACTTTCAAGAACTCCCTAGCTTAGACTCTTATGTTTTGTTTTGTAGCCTTGAAGAGTTTCCTCTTGAATCCTAAATCAAGGTTCTAGCTTAGACTAAATTGATGAACCCTTCAAACACAAAGTCTAATAAATTTTAATTAGGCATTAATTTTAGTGGTTGTCTTAAGTAAAAAGGAATGAAAGTGAAACTAGTGATGTTATTTAAGAGATGAAAAAGAAGAGCATAAGATGATACTGGAAACAAAAGTACTTCTTTCTTCACAAATAAATATTTGCCAATGAAAACTCTTTCACCAAACTTTTCATAACTACTTTTCTCAGATCTTTGAAAAGAAAAACTCAAAACAATATTTAGCTCAACTACGAGATACTTAATGTCCTAAGCATTCAAGTAAAGAACTTCAGAAAACTTTCTTTTTCCTTGGTAAAAAAAGCAACTAACCTAAACTACTTTACCAAACAAAGTAATGAAAGATTTGTTTTTATTGTTTTATGCTTCAAAACAAGAATTTTGAAAATGAATTTATTTTCTTCTAAAGAAAAAAAGGGAAAAATACCAACAAGACAGGACCAAGAAATGGCTTCTGGCCCAATCGTAGATCGCAGGGAGTCACCGAAAACAAAACAGGCAGATCAAAGAAGACTCACCAATTTGTCTAAAAACCCTACTAAAAAAAACACAAGAAATCTTTTGATGAAAATAAAGATATGCTAAGGTCAGACCTAGGCTACAGACTATTATAATAGAGACCAGGGCTAGATCAAGAAGACCCTTGAGGAGTATGACTTCTAACAAGGAATAGGATGACTGCCTCTTCTTTTCAAAATATCTTCTCAACACAGGCATGCTATTGTCACTTCAGCAGCTAGCATATGTACGTGGGTTGTCCAAAGGCAGGGAACATATGCACCCGTTCAAGACCACTATAGGCCGTGTACACCTCTGTAACTTCTAGAAAAGATGAAAACCAACAGTCAAGAAAAAGGTAGGGAGTACTGGTATGGAAGACTAACATCCCTTAAAGACACA
>ML808306.1:165354-185065 GCA_009831015.1 Picea engelmannii
ACTTTTGGTCAATTCTCAATTCGTAGTAGTGATAATGAGCTGCCAAACTTCTATTTATAGACTTTTTTGGCTCTTTTTGTCATTTTTTCGAACCCTTTTGTCCTTTTTTCCTAACTTAAAAATCATTTAGTATGGTTCATGAGTTTCTTATGGAATGTTACAATAAGTGTTACTTTGGGTATTGGGAAACGGTTTGGAGAGTTGGGTCATTTTTAAAGGTCTTTTGGTAAAAATTTGTTCTTTCAACTTTGTGCATGTAAGTTAGGTTTCCACATCCACTTGTTGCACCTCGTTGTCTTTTCCACTTTTCCATAGGATCGATCCCACCGAATTGCGACACAGAACCCTCACTATTTCTCTATAAGTGTCGTAATTTAGTGGTAGAGCCTACCTTCACATGGATTCCCTAGGTATATCCTGGTTGCATTTTGGTGTCCATGCTATCACTAATGACTATAGGATCAAGAGTCCTTATTATTTTTTCATGATTACGAGTATGAGACTCATTTGCATGATTCATTATCACTCTTGACCTCACCCTTGGGACTCCCAAAACACAACGGGTCTTCTTTTAAGCCCTTTTCAGACACTCTAAATATGAAAATATTGTCGAGCGATCTTGTTGCCCTTCATGCTCGCTAAACTGAAATTTGAAAGCACGTCTGTCCAGTGGTAGATTACCCCTTTTTCGGTCCGGATGATCAAAAGTACGAACAAAGGTATACTCTAGGAACCTTGGTTCTCTAGAAGAGTATTCTCAGGTATAGATTTAACCCTTTTTTGGGCCTGAGGGACTAAAACTTACGAAAAAGGAACCCCCATGAAGTCCATATTTAAGCTCTTTTCAGACTCCCTAAAATTGAAAAGATAGCCGAGTGACCTTGTTTCTTCACACTTGTTAAATTGGTCCAGAGGAACATCCCTGATGGAGTCCATAGTTAAGCTCTTTTCAAACTCCTTAAAAATGAAAAGATTTTCGAGTGATATTTTCTTTGTCACACTTGTTAAAATGATTTTGAATAGACATCTGTTCGGTGCTATTTTACCCCTTTTTCGAACCGAATAGACTACCTTCAAAAAAGGTATCCTAATGGAGTCTCCTTTTACGCTTTTTCAGACTCTCTAAAAATGAAAAACCGTCGAGCTTACCTTCTCTGGGCCCGTTAAAATCACATCGAAGGATGTTATCATTGTGGATTATTAAACACATTTTCATTCCTATGTCTTTGGCCTCATGTTGGCACCATGTTTCTCTCAACTGAACCATCTAAAGCATGCCTTATACGCAATCCTTATAGCCCTTTGCCTCTGCATCTTGACACCTTGACCCATGGAGGATTTTTCCCGAGTGTCCTTTTCCTGGATATGTCCCCTTGCTCTAAGAATCAATTTGTTCATTGCAATTGGAACTCGTATGTCTATGACACTTGATACTCATTTGTAACATAGCATTCTTTATTCTTTTTCAATCTTCCCAAAATTATTGAAAAAGACAAAGAAAATCAAATATACCCCAAAAAGCGGAAGGGAAAAGTATTTTCTTTTTGTTGAAAGCACAATGAGTCACCCTTGGACAAAGCACATCCTTTTGTTTGTCCAAGGGAATTCTTAATAAAATTGAGTCGACCCTTCTGTAGTTTGTCTCTTGTCCTCATGCCTGGACATCCCGAAAGACCAATCAAGTCCTTGCTCAAAATCAATGAAGTTTTATGCCTGATCATCAAGATCCTCTTATCTGTTATTGATGAGTCATTGAAGACCTCTGGGTAGTGAAGTCGTACACTCATATTACACTCCTAACTGAGTTTTGAAGATTCTAAAGTTGTTGCTCGAGCTTTGAAGGCCTCATCTCCAACCATTAGGCGTCATTGGCTTCTTAAAAAATGGATACTATACATGTATATATTTTTTATTTTGAGATGTAGATCTGTTGTGTATTGCTCATGGATACACTTTATATAGTTATATGACATGGATATGCAGTGTATTTGATTGGCAACCATGATTATATTTCATCTCAAGCATGAGTATTCCCACCTCGGTGAGACAAATTGTTATTTTTGCAAATGGCACCTCCTGAACTCCGGCCCCTGGGCTCACTTGTGTTGTACACTGGTGAAGATTGGTAATGTATTTCGGCCATCAGATTCTCTTCTGACCTCACACATTAGGGGGCATCTGTTATAACCCTAAATTGCACCTGACATGCATACCTAGCATTAGGCCATCTAACTTTCTATCTTTACCAAGCCATTATTGAACAACTCTTCTAAAAACCATAATTTTGAAGGTGTACGTGCCTTACACCATTACTGCCCACGTACACTCACAGAATATCGCAAAATGTGGAAAATTACATTTGATACTGGTTTTCGAGCCATTACTTAACCATTTGAATTCCCATATCTAGTCACCCCAACCGTTATTGTCCCTTTTGGCCTATAAAAGAAGGGGTTCCTATCCCATTGTAGAGGGAAGCATGAGAGAAAAGAAACTCTTCCCATTATATCAATCCCCCTTTGCCCCAATTGTAAAGCCCATACCATTTCCCTAATAGAGAACTAAAGAGGATAATAAGACGTGGAAGAAGTTGGTGCATGGTGAAGAGGAGCAAAAGACCAAGTTTAAGGAGTAGTGCCAGTCTCATGTTGTAAGTGAATTTTGCGAGATAAATATAAAGAAGTACTTTTTCCATCCCGCCAAATGACGTCTTGAACTTATATGATTTTTTTACATTTCTTGTTTATGATGTCTAACCCACTAATCCATATGTATAATTCATGCTTGTAGTTTCTTGTATTTCTTTTGATGAATGCAGGTCAGCCTTGGGAGGAGATTTGCAGTCAGGAAACAACCAAGCACAAAGGGATCGACACCAGACACGAAGTTTAAGGTAGGCCTACTGGATCCCTTTTTTGTGTTTTATGTATGAATGTGGGGTACTGTTGGTATAATGATAAAAAGTAGGAGACTTTAGACGGTTATCTTTGCCTACACTTTAGGCCCTTTGTGTAGTCCGTAGAGGGGTTTTCCCGCTATAGCAGACCACCTGTGGTTTGGACATCAGCGTTGATCAAGAAGGTCAAGAGAGTTGATAACACCGTGTCGAGAGTAGTAGATCACTAGTTCGATAGCAGCATTGGAGGATATATCATTGAGTTTGTTGTTGAGAGAGTAGAATCATATATTCAAGTAGAGAGATGCTTCTTCAAGGGACCTAGAGGAAAATTTTTACAATTTCTTAAGTTAAGGATCAAGATGCTATTGCATGAGAAGAACATCTTGAAGGTACAATAGTTGGTCTGATCGAAAATCTAATGTTCAAGAATTCAAATAGTGACAACGACGAAGAGGTGGGACATACGCGCAATGGAAGAATATTCAGAGAGGTCCCTCTGGTCAACTTGTTTGAACAGAACCATGAACCACTGGTATAAGACGAAGGGTTTTACAGTGGAGAGGAAGAAGAACTAGTGAACGCGGAACATTTAGAATCTAGTAGGGCTGAAGAAGGAAAGACTGAAGATCCTCGCCAAGAAGAGTCACAAACTTCAGGAACCACATAGACCGTTGAAGTAAGTATTATTACTCCCCCTGTTCTTTTAGAAACATTGAGGAATCAGAGTAATCAGAGTCACCAGAGCGCTCTGAGCACTATCACTAGCACTCCACCACATACTCAATCAGGAAACCTAGGAAGATCTATGGCAGATGAGATGAGGTTACCCACCTTTAAAGGAGATGGATCTGAAGATCCTGATCAACACTGGTTTCTATGTGAAGCTGTGTGGAGTATTAAGAATGTCACCGACGAAGTTGTTAAACGAGCTCTGTTTAGTACTACCCTGAGAGACCATGCACTAAGAAAATGAGCAAAACAAGGAATCGTTCATTGTTGCCCTCTTACCACACATCAGATTCCCTCTGATGCAACAGAAGATTTCTTCGCAGGCTGAGGCGTTGGAGATCACCATGAAACTAGAATCAATTGCTATGGTAGAATCTAGCTCATGTATGAGTCAAATCTTGAGTCAGCTAACTAGTTTATCTCTGCAAGTCGAAGATATGAATAAAGACAAGGGAAAAGGTAAAAGAGAACATATCTAGTGCATTTGATGCAAATCAGAAGGCCATGAAAAGGAGCACTGTCCCCTATTTCACGAGTATTTGGCATCTGGAGTCCTGAGTCCTTTAAATCAAGTTACCTTACCATGGTGCGAGGTATGTAGAAATAAACATCGCCCTGGTGAATGCTATTACATGCAAAAATATGTTCAAACACCCACAAATCTGTATTTCACGTTATGTAAGTCGGTAGGGCATGATTATAGGGATTGTAGGGCCTATGACCTCATGAATGAAAGTTCAAGGCATATACAAAATTCAGGGCGAAGTACATCAAGAAGGAAACACTACGCAATATAATTCTCTAGAAAGAGGAAACTTCAACCCTCGCGGTTGATTCAGAGGAAGAGGAGGAGGAGGAGGTATGGGCCAAGGTAGAGGCCAAATCATTTCTTATAACTGCACACAGCCGAGACATTTGGTAAGGGATTGTCAGAACCCTTGTACGACTTGTAGTTATTGTAACTCATTTGAGCATGTCATTGAAGATTGTCCTGCGTTGTTAGCCAAACTTCAAGAAAAACGAGAAGGAAACTAGCAAGTACAACTCATCTCATCATAACCTCGTGGAGAATATCCCAAAGTTGATGTAATCACTAGAGGGGGTGATGTTACAGGAGAAGACAGAGTGACTCTGAGAAATACTACAGAAGAATCAGGGGTGGAGAAAGCTACAGAGAAGACACAAGTGTTTGATGCGAAGAAAGAAAAACAAATATTTGAGGAGGCAAGAAAAGAATTTGGGAGAGACCAGAGTTCTTCATCAAAGACATGACCAGAAGTAAGAGAATGTGGAATTCCCCTGGCATTCGATCGGTCTTCTCTGACAGGAGAAGGAAAAGTGGTAAGAAATCTCATGGAATTATTATATACTTGTATTAAGTTGATTCAGGATGAAAGAGTTGTACAAGAGATACAAAATTTAATCAGACAATATGAGCTAGGAAAGGTAGATCCCTTGTTGAATAGAGAAGAACACCAAGTCTCTAAAAAGAGAAGGAAAAATAAGGAACTACACCTGAATTCTCAAATTGGAGAGTATGATATAGATTATGTGGTCCTCAACTTAGGGTCGGAGGTCAATGTCATGAAGAAGCAAACCTGGGCACTGATGGGAAAACCTAAGTTGATCTATTCCCCTATCAGGATTAAGATGGCTAATTAGCAAGTTGTAATCCCCTTTGGAAGATTGTAACATGTCCCTGTGGACATCGACGGAGTAAGGACGTTTGCATACTTCGAGGTGATTGAGATAGTTGATGATAGTTGTCCTTACCCTGTGCTGTTAGGAATTGATTGGGATTTCAATAATTCCACTATGGTTGATTTAAAGAAAAGAATAATGATGTTTGAAGGAGATGGCCTTAGGGTCATTGCACCTTTGGATCCTGATGAAGGTCAGAGATAAAAAGAACCCATCAGAGAAGAAGATCGTGCATATGAACTAGAAAACATATACAAATTAACAGTCAGACAACAGGATTACATTAATGCTACAGCAGATGGTAACCTAAGATGGCGAAGTGACAACGCATGTTCATCAGATTTAGAAGAATCATTGGAGAACTAGTAGAACAAAATGTATGAAGTATCTACAAGGAGATGTGCTAGAGTAACCAGAGAAGTTTGCTGGATCGACACAACAGTAAGTAACTTTCCCACCTTTGATGGTATAAATCATTTAGAAGCATTCTTGTTGGAATTTGAAGAAATTGTACCAACACAACAAATATTGTTGGAAATGGATGAGGCCTTGAAAGCAACTCTAGTAATATGGTGGGGGACACAAAAAATCAACATTACAGACTGGGTACAATGTTGCACTTTGATGACAACACGATTTTCAGAGCAAGTAGAAGGTTGTGAAGTTAGGTACATAGGTCGAAGTTGTCCGAAGGACCGTGTGCGAAGTTGTGAGGAATACTGGAGCAACATTCCTCAATATCAATGGGTGCACAAATTCATCAACACACTAGACACAACCCCTATCAATCGGTATCTTCAAGCAGAACTGTGCCTCATCACTGCATATTGGGAAGGTATGACTCAGAACTTTGTAACTACCTTTTTGTTTGAAAGCCAATATCCTACAATGGATCAAGCATGATAGATTCTAAGACAAAAATCATTTGAGGAGGCACCTAGACTCCCTTTGGAAAAAGAAGAGGACGAATGGATTGTGCTTCTCCAAAAATTGCAAGGCTGCTACAATATCGATGCTGACGAAGACAATGATCCTAGGAAGGTGAACGTCGCTGAAACAGAAGGTCGGAGAAACATAAAAGGACCAGAAATTGAGCTACCTTTCATTGGACAACCAATTAAAATAAAAAAAGTCAATATTGGAACAGAAGAAACACCTAAGCTTGCAAATGTTGGAGATTATTGGGATCCTGCCACTATTGACAAGATCAAAGAGTTACTGCATGAATATCAGGACTTGTTTCCAACCAAGTTCACTGATATTAAGGGCATTAAAGGGCCCATGGGGGAGATGAGGATCCCTTTAAAACCATATGAAAGGGCAGTCAAACAGATGCCCTATAGATTGAACCCTAAATATAAAGAGAAAGTGAATATTGAACTCAACAGAATGTTGGAAGCAGGAATCATAGAACCCGTTGAAGAGTCGGAATGGATTATCCCTATGGTGGTGCAGGATAAGAAGACTGGAGAGATAAGGATCTGTGTAGATATAAGGAAGTTGAATGATTCCTATTTGCATGACCCATTCCCTACACCATTTACTGATGAAGTGTTAGATAATGTAGGAGGACAGGAGGCATATTATTTTACAAATGGATTTTCAGGATACCATCAGATCCGAATTGCCAAGGAAGATCATCATAAGACCACATTTGAAATATAATGGGGATCCTACCAGTATACAATGATGCCATTTGGATTGAAGAATTCACCAGCCATCTTTTCCAGGGTGGTGGTCTTAGCATTCAAGGAGTTTTTACATAAATTTTTGGAAGCATATTTTGATGATTGGATTGTTTTTAGCTTATTACAAAATCATATTGAATGTTTAAGACTAATGTTGGATAAGTGAAGGTAGTTTCATATTTCCTTGAACCTGAAGAAGTGCATATTATTTTCACCCTTTGTAGTGTT
The DNA here is from genome assembly GCA_009831015.1 of Picea engelmannii. Classification (NCBI taxonomy): domain Eukaryota; kingdom Viridiplantae; phylum Streptophyta; class Pinopsida; order Pinales; family Pinaceae; genus Picea; species Picea engelmannii. The sequence continues at coordinate 172,600 of ML808306.1, forward strand.
GTTAGGTCATATTTTTTGTAAGCAGGGACTGCTGGTGGACCCATCTAAGATTGCCATTATAGTTGATCTGCCCCCTCCTACTTCAATCAAACAACTACGCACTGCATTGGGACATACTAGATACTACAAGAATTTCATTAAAGGATATGCATAGATCACAACACCCATGGAGAATATTTTGAAGAAAGACTATCAGTTTCATTGGAGAGAAGAATGCCAGAATATCTTTGACACACTAAAACAGAAAATGGTTATTGTTCCTATCTTGGTTTTCCCAGATTGGAGCAATGAATTTCATGTACATGTTGATGCATATTCTATTGCATTAGGCATTGTGTTAACACAACCGGGAGTTGGATACATTGACCACCCGTTAGCCTTTGCTAGTAGGAAGCTATCAACAACTGAGATTAATTACACCACCACTAAGAGAGAAGGGTTAGCCATGGTGTATGCATTGCAGAAGTTTCACCACTACTTTTTGGGAGGACACTTTAAAATGTTTATTGATCACTCCACGCTGAAATACCTAGTCAACAAGACAGTGTTGGGGGCGAGAATATGCATATGGCTTCTGCTATTTCAGGAATATGATTTTGAGATAGTTGTTAAGCCAGGGAGAATGAAAAAAGGACCTAACCACTTGTCAAGGTTGGAACATGGAGAGGAACCTACTAGTCTGGAGGATACATTGTCATATGCATAGTTTTTGGCCATTACAAATACCGATGATGGCTTCATCGAGATAGTCCAATTCCTGTCAATAGGAATGGCACCTAGTGAATATACAATCACCCAGAAGAAACAACTGGTAGTGTGTGCTGCAGACTTTTCACTTATAGCGAGACAACTATATAAAATGGGACCTAATGATATCCTGAGGAGATGTGTTATGGAAACAGAATGACCATTGATTTTAGCAGAAGCTCACAAAGGCATCACAGGAGGACGCTACGCAGGAAAAGAAAAAATGAAGAAGGTTCTTATATATGGCCTCTGGTGGCCTACTTGACACAGAGATGCTAAGGACTACTACAAAGCCTGCAATGTATGCCAAAGAGTTGGGAAACTGTCCAGAAGAGATGAAATGCCTTTAGCGCCGTAGCTAACCTTACAAGCATTTGAGAAATGGGCCATTGATTTCGTGGGACCTATAAACCCACCAGGAAAGCACATAGGACCAAGGTACATAATCACTATGACAAAGTACTTGACCATATGGGCCGAAGCAAGAGTAGTTAAGGACTATAATGCAACTAAAATTGTGTGCTTCATATTTGATGACATCATAACTAGGTTTGGATGCCCGAAGATCCTTATGAGAGATCAAGGCACACATTTCATCAATAAGACTATTGAAGCCTTGACTAAGGAATTTGCAATCCATCATCAGAAGAGCACAACCTACCATACACAAGCGAATGGGACAGTTGAAGCATTCAATAATATCTTGGAGACAACGCTGACAAAGATCTGCAGAGTGAACAAGGATGACTAGGATTTAAGAGTACCAGTAGTACTATGGGCCTATCAAACCAAATGCAATAATATAACAATGTAAACCCCCTTTAAGTTGGTTTATTGTCTCAAAGCAGTTGTCTCGATGGAATATTTGGTCCCAAGCTTAAGAATAGAAGCCTTTACAGATATGGATGACACTGGCACTATTCAAGAGAGGCTCCCACAATTGGTTGATCTAGAAGAAGACATATTTATTGCAAGATTCCATCAACAAGTATAGAAGAAAAGAGAAAATGCCTACCATGACAGACACATCAAGAAGAAGGCATTTAAGCAAGGGAATTTGGTACTAATATACGAAAAAAAATTCATGAAGCATCCAGGGAAGTTCAGAACACATTGGTTGGGGCCATATGAGGTTGTTTATGTCACGGAAGGAGGAGTTGCACAGTTGAAGCCCTTGAATGGAGAATGGAAGGAAGGTTTGGTGAATGGGAGCCGGTTGAAACTGTACTATGACAACCAGTTTCCTCGCAGCCATCGGTAAGAGAAAAAGAGGAAGGGTCCAAGTACCAGGTGTAGTTGACACTGGGTACCAGACACAAAAAAGACAATATTCACATAGTGGGGGAGGAGAGATCAGAAAGCACAAGTTGCTCCACACATCTTGAAGTCGAAGAAAATCATAAGGATCAGATCTGAAGTGCCTCAGGATGAGTCACAGGTGAGTGTTGGGGGCCTATTGGCCCTTAGGTATGGAAGTAAGTGAATATTAAGGCAGAAAATACAGAATGTGAACTGCATGGAAGACACAGTGACTAATACTGGGTCGAAGTGAGCAGAAGAGAAGAAAAGATGGAGCGTGTTATCACCCTATAAATTATAGGAATCAACTGGTGACTGGGATATTATCTGTCTCTAGTGTTTTTGTTGACAAATGATTTTTCATTCTGCAAATAATTGGGAAAAAAAAAAAGAGGGCATAAAGGAATTGAAATAAAAGCCCCATGCAATAAATAGTAACTTGGTCCATACCTTTCAAGCATGGCCAAGTTCTTTTTAAATTTTATGCTGATGGGTAGTGAATGAATTTGGCTAAACAATTTAATCTTAGCCAAAGTGTCTAGGTTAGATTAGTGAATAAATCTGGCCAGACTGTCTAATCCTGGTCAGATAGCCCCAGGGTAGAGTAATTTCTTAACCCAACAGTTTAATCTGGGTTAACTGTCATAGGAAACTAGGTTAGAACATAGGTTAGTGGCACTGTTGCTTTGTTTCAATAAATCCAGCTTGATGTAAGTGTTGCACCATGTTTCAAATGCTTAAAAGATAGTTTGGTCGAAGTCCCTTGGTGGTGTCTACTTGAAAATTTGGGAAAAAAACCATAAAATGCATTTATCCTAAGTTTTTCTAATGCATGTATTATTCGCTCCCCATTTATACTCCCCGCACATACCGACGGTCCTGATCGTGACGCCCAGATCTACAGTGCACAAAGCATTCCGGACCACCCTGACCATTCTTCTTTTAACCGGGGGGGGTCTGGAATCAGTGATAAGACTTGCGCTCATCTAGATGGCTTAAGATCAAGCGCTCAAATCAACGGATAATATTTGATTCTGGACCCCCCCCATCCGTTCTGCCTTTAATGGAGGGGGGGGGTCCGGAATGAGTAATAAAAGGCGCGCTAATATCTGTGTCCAGGAAACAGGCACGTAGATCAACGACCCTAAATGGATTTCGGACCCCTCTGGATGATCTACTTTTAACTGAGGGGGGGGGGGGGTCCAGAATGGTAATCTCCCTCTGGCGGGTCCCTTGTATTATGTGGCATAAATATATTGGTCCCCAAATCCCATCACCATCTGCTATCTGACAGACCTCCCGTCACTTACGGACGTCACCTTCCACTTGTTCCACTTGCTCCCGAGTTATTCACATCCCATAACTGCTGACAGTCCTCTCCCCCCTTTCACTCATGGAAATCCCCTTATTACGACTTTTACCTCCAATCCCTAGCCACCACGTCACTCATTCGTATCTTTTAGCCACCGTCACTGGCCATCTCACCCCCAAATGACCCGTTGTCCATTTATTACTGGATAACCTATCCGTTATCCTACTGACCTGTCTCCCGTGCTCAACCGACCCCATTTTTGAATAAAACTACCATTTTTCCTCTACTTTCATTGTTCACTCGTCGCACCAGAGAAACTCGTCGCTTGCTCCTCCGATACATCCCGTCACCTTCATCCACAGTCAGTCGACCCCACAAACTTTGTGTTTATTGCAGGTACTATTGCAGAAATGGCGCCAAAGCCCAGACAAGCAGAAGGAGAAGAGAATCCATTTCTCCCGCCTCCTGTCGAACTGGACAAGGTCCCACTGGTCGACAAAGAGAGATTAATCGTAGATACCAAATGTGATTTCTATTTCTCATATCTCCAGTCATGGCCCAGGGAAGTTTTCCTGGACCAGAGTTATGAAATTGGACTCTCGGAGTCCAATTTACCCCTTTACCTCTTTCCCTAGATCCACCATTTTCCCGAGTTCGCGCTTAAGTGTCAAGATCATTATATTCCCGAACAAAGATCCGTTGTCTCCTCTTCCAAAGAGATCATGTTCGTCATCATGCCCAAAGCCATAGACCAGATGATGCAAATTTCCCGAGTCGACTCTGCGTCCCCCTTTAACCTGGAAATTCTCACCGAATTGTATCAGAAGATGACTTTTCCTCAAAGAGCTCAAATATTCAAGATTTTCCTTCCCACCTCCACTCAATTCCCTTCCACCAATCCCCCAAACCCAATGTCCATGTTCTCCACTAAGGGAAAACAGGTCATTTCTAGGGTACTATTCCGACCAGTGGGTAGATGAGCCCATTCTGGGTTTTCTATCCATTTTCTCCACCGATGAAAAGCCCACCACCCAATTTGATTTCAGCACCTTCTTAGCAGACAATATTCACGAACAATTCATGAATTTCGGCATGGAAGGCATGTTCAGATATTCATCAATATTAGCCTACTTGTTTGTCTTTTTCCAGGCAAATAATTTTGTATTTTCCATGCAGAAGATGGATGCAGATGGTAAACCTCAGGCAGTCACAGTTTGGACCTCTTTGCTGAAGCATAACTCCACAGCGTATAGTTTAAAGGCATTCATCGATCTTTTATACCACCCTGTGGTAAGCATGCTAGGTGGCAGGCTCGAGTCTCGAATAAATGATGAAGTTCAGAGGATCCTGCACCTCTCAGACAACACAAAGACCGGGGATTGGTACCTGTATCAAAATCATACCTAAATCAGAGTATACGGGTGCGAGTTGGCACCTTATAAGCTCCCCAAGTACTTGTTGGTCAGGATTTTTACTTTAGAGTATATAAGACAAATTATGAATTCAGATGATATCCATTTTGTATCTTTGAAGAAAAAGCAGCAACTTAGAATTAAGGGGCAGATTGGCTCCTTCATCTGCAACAGTCGTGGCGCTGGGGAAGAAGCAGACCGGATGCTGAGAGAGATGAAATTCTTCCTAATTTTTCCATGGCATTATGATCCATGTGGGATCATTTCAGAAATGCGGGTGAAGAACAAAAACATCCCATATGTTCATTTGTCCAAGCCCGAAATCGTGAAATTCGCCAATCAGACGGTATGGGATCCCAACACCTTGGTTGAAGTGGAACAACAGGTTCCCCCAACCACTGTGCCACCAACGACCACGCCATAGGTCCCAAAGGAGAAGAGGCCGAGGCAGGATTTATCTCCGCCTGTCACTGAGGTATCATCTGAAGAGTTCCAGTTGCACACTAAGAGGCCCAAGACAAGCTCAGTTCCTAGCCCGACAGGGGAAAAAGAAGCCCCGCCTACCATAGTGATCAAGTCAGTTATTCCACCCTCCAGTTCGAGCCTCTATAATGACATCACCCCTACATTACCGAATAAATCCACAGACTCCCCATTGAACACTCATCTCGGCAAGACTGGGCCCAAGTTGAGCATTTTTGAGAAGTACGAGCTGATCAAGAAAAAGAACCAGACCCTTACCAGCAATACTTATGCTCAGTTTCGGAAGTAGACGTCTACTGCGTTGCATAGGCTACTGTCTGCATCCGACATAGAAAAGGGCAGAATTCACATGGCCTTCCTCCAGGCACAGGTACCAGAACCCAAGGTGATCACTGACTACAAGAGGGCCACCTTCGAGTTTCAGACAAAGGACGTGCACCCAGAAGATCAGATGGATCTGCACAAACAAACAGGGGAAATGGTGTTCCATACGTTGGCGCATGCTTCCGCTTCTGCAGCCAAATTGCAGGTGTCACTGAATAATGCTCAAACTCAACTCAAGCTGGAGAAGATATCGTCCTTCGCAAAGGACAATAGAATCAAAACTCTGGAGGAGCTGGTCCTCAAGATCGGCTATGACCCTTCGAACGTCAAAGCAGCGAAGGAGATGATAAAGAAGAAGAATGCTGACATTGCCTCCTTGAGGAAACAACTGAAGCTCCCGCCCATAGAGGACTCGCAGGCGAAGGAGATAGCAAAGAAAGAAGGTGAGAAGGACGAAATGCTTAAGCTGCTCATGGAGAAGAATGCACAACTCAAAGAAATGGAAGCAGAAATGCAGAGATTATTGAAAGAAAAGGAGCAGCTGAAGCCAATGGAAGTCATTCCATTGAGTGCCATTCTGATTTCAGGAGTAAGCACAACATCAATGACAGTAGTCCCATCCACAACTCCATTGACACCATAAGAGAAGACAACCGACCTGGCCAAATCCATGGAAAAGATGAACCTGTAGGAGATAGAGATCAGTAGGCTTAAAAAGGAAGTTGAGAACCTTCAGGAACTCAAAGCTTCTTTCCATACCAGCCTATCCAAGGAAAAGCAGGTAACAAAATAGCTCAAGCATGAGCTACAGTAGCTCCAAAAGCAAACATTGGCAGGGAAGACATTGGTCGAAGTTAAAGAGAGTGTATGGACGGACATCACTAAGTCCATGAATGAAATTTGGCCAATGATCCAGATCATGTTCGAGTAGAATGAGTTGGTGCTAAGGAGTAAACAACCCATTGAGAAGATCAGAGTGGAATTGGGAGACATGCCAACACAGGCAAATGAGATCATCAAGTTCCTCAATTCTAAGACCAGGGAAGAGCTGGAAGAGCTAAAGATTGAAGACAGAACAAAGACCATCCTTGAGGTCAAAAGAGTTTTGACCAAGAGAGGACTAATGCTTCAGCTGGAAGAAAAGGTTCAGGTCATGGACCAGGGGGTACAAAGGTTTTTCAATAAGATTGAAGCTCTCCAGAAGAAAGGTCTTCCTGGTCTGAAAGTGATCAATGATAAATTAATGACACTCCCGGACTACAAGAAGAGATTGGCTGAGGTTTCTAAGAACAACTCAAAGTTTGCATGGATCCAAGGGAGCATCATCGGAAAATAATTTCTGGATTGCCTTTAGTGGGACATCAACATCCAACATGAGATTCGATACATATTCCTCACCAAGCCTACATTCGCCAAGTATACAGAAATGGACGAAGTGTATCGAAGACTGCTCAAAGTCAACGTGCCCAGTAATCTCAGATGGGAGGAACTCTGTGATCTGATCGATTAGCAGGCGAGCTATCCAGGTCTAGTCAGCTGTCCATTCAGATGAGGTTGTGCAAAAACTTCATCAACGGTCTACCCAGAAATCAGTGTGCAGTTACACCGAATCATCAAGCAGTTCCTAGATTTAGGAAATTTGTTAAATTAGTTAGGCTAAAATTAGATTTAGCACGTCCCGATCATTAATGATAGGAACGTTTGTAATTTGAGTTATAAATACTTCACCTTTCGAAGTATTGGAGGTTGTTGATCTTCACACCCGGACGCTATCAGACTGTAACATTTTTGAAGAGATCTTCCATTAATAAAAAGGAGACACTTTTACAGGATTCTTGCGTATTTTCACCGGTGATGTTCTCTTTCTAAGTTGAATGTTATTCTTGCTTTGTGATCATCTTGTTTTCTAATTCTAATCTTTAAGAGTAATGAATGTTGCAGGATTTATCTCGTATACCCTGTTTTTGACTCGAAATATTTTAGTGTTTTTCTTCTGGTATTTTTAGTAAAGGAATTCTTAACTGCTCCTTTGTTGAAATTATCCTTCTCATCTCTTCTGCTAATCATCATTTAAGCTACTAAAAGATCCAGTGATTATATTATCTCGCCCTGTGAAATTTTTTCCTTTGCGTTTTTGGTTTGTATTTCATATTTTATTAAACACAAACCCCATAGCCCAATGGATGTGTAGACTGTCTCAACCAATTCAAAAATACTTTGACAATAAAACCAACCTATTTCTTTACCTAGCCTAATATCTAAAACTGGAAACATAGCTAAATCATATAGAGAGATCCCTCTCTGAAGTTGGAAGGGCTAGATCCCATCTTCAAAAGTGGTTGGATAAAGTTACCTTTGTAGATTTCTTCTATTTTCAACCTCTAGGAAATTTACCGAGTGCTAACAGAGCGAAGTAATAGAACACAAGTCATTGGATGAGGAGATTGAGGATAACAAATCAACAAGGAATATGGATCGTGGACAACTCAACAAGCAAAAAAAGCCATCGTTGGATGCTTTGGAGCACCACATGAGAAGGAAGGAAATACAGGTTCGTGAAGCCCTGTAAACGCGGGTCAAGTTGACCTAGGGTTTTAGACACCTAAAGTTTTTGGTATCTAGGGTTTTGACACTTAGGTTTCGGCCTAAGGCTGACGGTGAGTCATTGTAATGTATAAATAAGAACCTATATGAGGGAAGATGGATTGGTGAAGAGTCCCAAGTTTGTTATTGCTATGAGTTAATATTATAGTGATAGAGAGAAGCATTGAGTAGTGAGGGAAGTTGAACCACGTATATATTGGTGTTGTGTGTGATTGATGTGGTGTTCTATTGTTCTTGATATATTGTTATTCCATTACTGGGTTAGATCTGACAGATAAATGTGCGAGGTAGGACTAAGTTGTAAAGTCTCTGTCCCCACGGAGCCTTATAAAACACAAGTTTAAAAAAAAAACAGAGTAGATAAATGTTATTCTGTACAAATTAATCTTCATCATTTAACCATAATTCATTCAGCAAAAGTTAAGTTTATTAACATCATGAAAATAAATTACATAACCATCACATAACACAACACAATCACCAAAATACATACCTTTGTCTAATGCTAATTCCCCAAACTTTGTCTATCCTCGCTGCTGCTCTACCCAACTCTGCCCAAACCCTGCCCAAAACTAAATCTTCCTCCCTGCCAGCTAGGAATAGATCCTGTCCATCTCCCTAGCTCCAGGATTCCATGAGGATTCCTGGCCCCCGAGCCCAAAACTCCCAGCAACTTGGTACACCCCTGTAACAGTCCACCCAAACTTCCAAAAACCAAAAAATACCAACCAGGAAATATAGTCTCTAATCTTCTGTAATGCTTCCTCTTTTCAAAAATTTCATAACCCCTCTCTCGAATGGCTTTGCCCCCTCATATCCTCCCCCATTCACCGCCTCCTACCTTCCTTTAATTCCACCCACCTTATCCCTCCATTTAATACCTTATCCCTCCATTCAATACCTTATCCCTCCATTCAATGCCCTTTCCCTTCATACGTAATGTTTTCTAATGATAAATTAAAAGTTATTAAGCCTTTAATTTGTTATCCAAACATTAAATGTGTTAATTAATCAATTAATTAATTAATCAACATATATTAAACAATAATTAATTAATTAATTAATTAATTAATATTATTAATAAATAATCATCATTTAACTAATACACATTAGAACAGTTAATTATTTAATTAATTATACTTGATAAATCTTAAGCAATCATTTAGCTAGGGTTGTTACATACACCCACCCTTCAGGAAACTTCATCCCAAAGTTAAAGTATTTTATGATACAAGGGGAAAGAACATGGTTCACACATTCATAACAAATAACCGTCCTTATTAGTAAGTAAGCCAAGAAACTCATTCATACTAGTGTACATGTGCAAGAAATGCATGTGTATCTAGTACATACAAGTCTCGTTCATGTACTAATATCAATAACTATCATCTCTATAGTAATTTTCATATGCATCCAATCCATTCAGCAAGACTATTCATATTATAAAAGATAATAAACCAATCAAATGTTTGCGAAATCTTTTAATTACAATTATCTAGCTCAACAATGTTATTTAGACAATTGTAGTTTAGTTACATAATTATGAATATTCATATATATACACATTTTCTTTTCAGAAGGAAAAACAATAAATTCCACCATAAGACAAATCTCCATACACTCTCAACTATTTCTACTCATCCTTCCTCCCTAACTTACTTCCTTCTTCCATTCCTATCCTTCCTCTGTTGGACTATCTTGGAGCATCAACTATATTGACCTAACTCCAAATAGAACCCGTAAGTGGAAGTGTCAACATCACACGTCTAGGGGAGTGTGAGCTAACATCGTCCTCCCATGACTTCAGGTTTCGGAGGATACATGGTGGGAAATGCCTCCACCCCTCCTAACAGGACTAGGGTCCACACCCTACAATGGAATATACAATGGCACCGTGTTGCTAGGAGTTGTGTCATCGTCTATTCAATTTTGGGCAATCTTACCACCTGAAATCCTGCACTAGTCCACATATCATAGCAATGCATCCAAACCAATATAATTTCACATACTAAGATTCATACCATATTGTTTCTCGGCCAGTGGTCATGACATCCACTTCATCATCATTATCCCTTGGCTATTTCATAGCCCATAACCTGCAGTTTAGTCTGTAACACAACTCATACATTTCTAGGCATTATCATCATGTAATTTCATACAACCATAATTTCAATTCGGTATCCACATACCAACAATTTTAACATCAAATTTTTCAAGTTAGAAATAGATCTCATAATATTCCATAATCCAATTAACACCCATTCATAAAATTATCATTTACAAAATAGATTGCATCATATCCAACATCATTCTAATAGCATTTAAACCTTCATAGGATTCTCATTCACACAATATGTCGCATCATATTCATCATCATCAATAACAATTAGACATTCATAGAATTTACATTCACATAGTAGATCGCATCATATCCATCATCATCAATAATATTTAAACATTCATAAAATTTACATTCTCACAATATATCGCATCATATCCATCATTATCCAAATAAATTTAAACATTCATAAAATTTATACATCTTAAAAGTTCAAGTGTATCATTTAATAGTTTCACTTGTGAATAGAAAATAAAAGTGTGTAGGCCTCAGGTAATCCTGGTTGTCTAAGTCAAAAGGTGGTGTTACATACACCCAACCTTCGGGAAACATATTCTCGAGGTGGTCAAAAAAGTGAGGGATAGTCTCGTCGTAGTGTCTCGACATCTTCCCAAGTAGAAAATATTGAACTATACTTGTCCCACTGGACCTTAACTTGGTCTACCAGACGGTTTCTGAGTTGTCAGACTCTACGATCCAATATACGTAACGGTTCTACTGTGAGAGTTCCCACGTCCGATACCTGCAATTCCTTCCAATTTAGTTTATGTGATTCATTAGCAACATAATGACGTAGAACAGATACATGAAAAACATTATGAGTTTTATGCAGGTGGGGTGGCAGTATGAGACGATAGGAAACGATTCCAATTTTCTCTTGGATTCTAAATGGTCCTATAAATCGAGGTGACAACTTTGTCCCCTTCCCGAACCGTATGGTACTCTTATTAGGCCTGATATGAATGAAAACCTAGCCTCCCACTTCATAACTTCAGTCGGTCCTCTGTGCATCTGCATAACTTTTCTGCCTATCCTGTGCTTCCTTTAGTCTCTGCCTAATCTGAATCACCTATTCCTCCATCTCTTGAATCAATTATGGCACAACTGTTACTCGGTCTTATAATCTATCCCAACTTAATAGTGTTCTGCATGGCCTTCCATATAGAGCTTCGTAGGGTGGCATTCCGATGGAGCTATGAAAACTGTTATTGTAGGAAAACTATACCAAAGGTAGGTACTTCTCCCAATGGGTTTGATTATCCATGACGTACATCCTAAGAATGTATTCCATGACTTGATTTACTCTCTCATTTTTCTCATCTGTTTCAGGATGATAAGTTGTGCTTAAGTTCAACTAAGTCCCCAACGCTAACTGCAAACTTGTCCAAAACCTAAAAGTGAATCTGGAGTCCCTATCTAAAATGATCTTCTTAGGTATCCCATGCAAATGGATAACCTCACTTACAAACACATGTGCCACATCAGTGACATCGTAAGTGTCTCTAACTGGAATAAAATGAGCACTCTTGGTTAACTTATCAACTATCACAAGAATGGCATTGTGTCTATGAGATGTGAGCGGCAACCCCACAACAAAATCCATAGAAATGACTTCCCACTTGGACATGGGAACATCATGTGGTTGTAGGATTCCTGCCGGGTGATGGTGGTCGGCTTTCACTTGTTGACACTCTAAGAATTTGGTGACGAAATGGACTACATCACGCTTCATGCCTACCCAGAAGAAAAGCTTCCTCATGTCTCCGTACATCTTCTTCACACCTGGATGCGCACAATAAAGTTCTCTATGGGCTTCCTTTAGTATGATGCTTCGAATATCCCCATCTTCATGGATGTACATCCTTCCCCGATATCTCAATAGTCTGTCTGCTTCCAAACTATATCCTTCGTACTTTGGATTTAATTACCTCCCACTCTTGAGGTTTGAAGTAACTTTTAAATACCAACTGTCTCCTTGGAGTTGCATCAACACACGTTCCCTCAGATTGACCTTTAAGGGTATCAAGGAGAAGACACGTGGTCTCCTACTCAAGGCATCTGCAACCACATTTTCCTTTCCCTTGATGTATGAAATACCAAAATCGTACTCACTCATAAACTCACTCCATCGCCTTTGCCTGGCATTCAGATCCCTTTGAGTGAAGA
>ML808306.1:189570-208029 GCA_009831015.1 Picea engelmannii
CTACCTTCCTTTAATTCCACCCACCTTATCCCTCCATTTAATACCTTATCCCTCCATTCAATACCCTATCCCTCCATTCAATGCCCTTTCCCTTCATACGTAAAGTTTTCTAATGATAAATTAAAAGTTATTAGGCCTTTAATTTGTTATCCAAACATTAAATGTGTTAATTAATCAATTAATTAATTAATCAACATATATTAAACAATAAATAAATAATTAATTAATTAATTAATATTATTAATAAATAATCATCATTTAACTAATACACATTAGGACAGTTAATTATTTAATTAATTATACTTGATAAATCTTAAGCAATCATTTAGCTAGGGTTGTTACAGAAGTTGATAACTGACATCTTTATGATGTGTTATTCTTGTATTGGACCCACTTTGTATTCCCTTTGGTTGTAGAAATCCGTGTCCTGCAACCCACCATAGCTACTTCGGGTGAGACTGCATCTGCCTCTCAGGTGTTGTCGAAAGAGCCAGTAGTTAGGGCTTGTTGGTGTGCTCTTGGAGCTGAACCCTGCGTCTGCCCCTGTGCCAACAATGCCCTTTCACTTATGCCAATTGATAATACATTTGGAACTCCTAATATTTATACCAGCTGAGTTCCTTCGGTTTGAAAACGATTACAGTGATTACAAAGAAACGGTTCAGATTTTGAAGCCGGTTACAATGAAACGTTTCGGTTCTAAAATGGATCAATGATTATAATGAAAAGATTTTTTATTTTGAATCAATCAATGATTATAATGAAATATTTTTTTTATTTTTAATCGATCAATGATTATAATGAAACATTTTTTGACCTAGACTATGGCTCTTTTGGCATTTCAGTCCTTCTCTGTCTCCTCTGACTCCATCTCGACCCTTTGATGTCTTTTATTGACCTCGAACATAATTTTCCAAGCCCTAGAAAACTGTAATGGCCTTACCCAGCTGGACTATCACCTTTGATTGCAAATCAGGGACTACTCGATCCCATATATAATTCCCTGCCTGAAAACGAATGGAACTAGTGAGTTGATTTAGCGTGTGGTTGAGTTTCAGGTGAAAGACGATGTTCGTGCCAAAGTTTAATGACCCATTTTTTTTTTTTAAATAATTAAATAAACTGGATGACTAACGGTCATTTTTTCAGGGGAACGAGGAAGTGGTTTGGGGTAATCCACTTTTCATCCCGAAATGAACATGGTGGCACCACATAGTCCCGAACAAAAACCATGGTTTTCATTTCGGTCCTCTCTCCCAATGTTATCCTTCATGCAACTTCTCACCCTAAAATCATACTCAACCGTAGATCTTGGCATGCCATGATCTACGACGTGTCGGGCCCCAACACTTAGCACTCTGGCCAAATTTAGCTTATCTTGCCATATTTAGCCCCTTTTACTAGTTTATCAGGATTCTAAACCAGTTTATGATCCTGCTAGATCCTAAAACCTTGATTTCAACTAAAAATTTTAACATGTGATAACATTGGCTCCAACTAGGGATGTTATCCTCCCAGTGAGGTAGCAAAGAACTCATAGACCTAGTGTCGGATCCATTGGGTTGCTCCCAAAACATATGTGTACATTGCTCTGGCCTGTCATCAGTGTCCACTGAAAACCAAAGTCTGCACATTTCTCTCAACTGAAGACTGAATGCTAAATACACCACTAAAATCTGACTGTACACACTACTGAAAATACAAACTGAAAAATGCTTGACCAACAAGCTTATTCACACCTACCTACCCTAATTGTTGAAATGAACTGCCAACCAAGTGAAATAATTATTCCAATGTAGCCATGCAATCATTTTATCAATTGTTTGTTTTCTTTTCACATGCTTGATCCGAAGCTTGTTTATTGATAATTCATTCAAGAATTTATCTATAAATTCAAATCTAAAAAAATTAAAAACATTGGGACTGTTTACTGCCTCCAACAAAACTACAAATGGATCCTCTAAAACATGCATAAAACAACAATCATGTTTCACCCCTTCAACTACATCCTTGTTTTCATGTAATTCAACCTATTAATTGCCACAAAAATATGTTGAGATTGTTGGAAATAACAATCTTCTGAATCAGAAGATAGTGTTGGCTGAAATGAAACTCCTGGTAGCAAGCAATCGAACACTGACATTGATTTACCATCATATTTATTTCCAAGATGGTAGTTGAGCACAATCTGCAGATATGAACTGAGATAACCTTCCATGTAATTAGAAACACGGTCATTAAATGCATAAGAAGGTTTTTGGTCTTCCTCACTGATATAAATTTTCTCATGTAAAACAATGTCACTGTGAATGCAATCAAACTTCCCTGCTTCCTCTATTATCTCATGATTTACTTTCAACAATTCAAAGGAAGAAAAACATAAGGGAAGATAGTTTTCATTTGCAATTACACTGCTTTATTCATATTCAACATCATGCCTACAGGATTTCTGATTTCAAACATTATAACCATTTTTCTTAAGCAATTTGAAAGAAGCAAAACACAATGGCAAGGTTCTTTCACCTAATTCAAAACCTTCTTCATTTTCTTCACTATTGTCATATGCACATTTTTCAATTTCTTGTTATTGTTGAACACAATCATTTTCATATTCATTTTTGACCAATGGTTGCAATTTTGAACTGACAAGACCTTCTACATAACAAGTAATAGGGTCATCAAACACATGAGAAGATTGCTACAATTTCTTGTCAATTTGTTCCAGTGAATCAGTGTGATTTGACATCATCACACATTCCTTTGCTTCAGTGATGATCTTAGAATTTTCTTTCAACAATTTAAATGAAGAAAATCATAAAGGTAAAGAATTTCCTTCAATTGATTCAATACTTTCTTCTTTGTAACTGTGATATGTAGGCTGATTGCTCTTAATACATTGCTGAAAAGGAACATTTTCTGATAGAGAACATGCAGTTGGTTATTCTAGGAAGTCAACATCATAATCATCATCATATTCATCATATATAGGAAAATCAACAACAACTTCAATGTCATCTAACAAGGAAAATCTTGGAACATCAACCTGCTCTTCAACAAGCTGATTTGCAAATTCATCTTCTTGACTATCTACAAATGAATACATAAAACAATCATCCCCATGCTTATCATGGGATGGATTAGAAGATAAATTATCACCTTCTCTTTCGATAAGTGGAATATAATCCTTTTCAAAATCATTAGCATTTAAAACTTCAAGAAGGCATATGATATTATTAACTCTCTGCTCAATATTCAAATCAACTATTTTTTGTTCATATTCATTGTTGTGTTCTTTAGCATCCAACTCCTCATTTTGAATCTGTTTACACTCTTGGATATTTTTTTGAATCTCCTAAGCATCATTAAAAATTTGTTGTAATGACTTAGGTCTTCTTTCCATCAGGAGGAAAGGAAAATATGGATTAAAATTTGTTGCATAATGGAGCATGGCAACAACTTCAGTGGGTTGAATTTCTTTGGGAAATTTGTAATAAATACTAGAAAACTTTCTACTAAATGTAGAAATAGTTTCATTGCTCTGCCTTTTCAAGGCATAGAACTCTATAAGGTGTAGATCCAAAAATTTCTTCTTGCGCTAAAATTTCAAAAAGACATTCTTCAATTCCTCCCATGAGCTAATTGTCTCTGGCTGCAAATGTTTAAACCAGTATTTAGTATCCCCTTTCAAGGACTGAGAGAATGCCTTCATACAAACATCATCATGATCAATCTCAAACAAATCTATAAAATTTTCAAAATCTTAGATGTGTTTTTCAATTGTGATGGCATTAGGTTCTCCATCAAACACAGGTAGCTACCTATAGTTCTTTGGAGGAAAATAATGAAGGATGTGAGGTAATTTTAAATGACTGTATCTATGTTGAATCTTGGAGGGTGTTGGATCAAGTACAAGTGGTGAGAGATCAGCATTGGTTTCATGAGTCTTGTCAACTTGGATATGGTCATCACATGGCTCAGATGGAATATTTTGATCAAAATTAGTGATAAACTGAGGAGATATATGTAAGACTTTAGGAGGAGGATATAAAATTGCAAGATTCTCATGATCATTATTTGAATGCAATAGGTAAAGAAAACTTTGTTTAGCATGTTCAGGAAAGGACAAAAGGTACTTAGTAACAAAAAATATTAAGTCTTGGAAAAAACTCAACTTTAGGTACTTGGTTTCTCCCATGATGTCCTTTCATAGCTCTATCAATGGATCTCGTCCTCCAGTGGAGTCTCTGAATCACATTTGAAGCTTGATTGGAGTCGCCAATAAAATATCCAGGCTACTGAGTCTTTGGACAGTGGAGTCGCCATGAAAATTTTGAATTCTAGATTCTTGAAAATGGAGTCTCCATGTGAATGATGTACATCCTTTCTATGTATGAATACTTTTCACTATCAGTACTCATGAACTTTGTCATTTCTCCCAGAGAATATTTCACCTTCATTCCCCGGCAGCGGCACCAGAATGTTAGCACTCTATAAATTTATTCGCCTGATAAAAAAATGACAGAGGTAACCTACAAACCAACTTTATATCTAGATACTATCCTGTTTATCTTAGAGAGGGATCTCTCCTAACACTTGGTATTTCTTTAACAATCAATGGCTAGATTTTTTTTGTTTTTGGGGAGTTTTTATAAAAATTTTGGCAAGGAAGGGGAGGGACACTTAGGGCTATGGAGTCAAACTTCTGAAAATGAATGAAAACATTGACTAGACAATAGGACTCTCCAAAGGATAAAGGCTAAATGAGGCGATGAATGTGAGTTATAAATTGCATTTTGTAGCGTAAAAGAAGAAAGAAGAAAACAAGTAACTACAAAAAAGAATTAATGAAATGAATTCTGAAATAGTCAAGATGAGCTTAACACAATTTAAATTTCTTAAGCCAAGAGCATCATAAGATGAATTATGGGATTTTAAACTATCCAATTTAAACAGAAGACAATGTAAATGAAATTAGACACACGGAAAATACATACAAAGAGAGAAGACAAAATTCATATCACCATCATTATAATATTTTCATAGAGACTTCAACGATTTCTGCATATATATTCTATTCAGCTTCAGAAAATTACATTCAAGTTCAAACAGCTCAAGCGTGCCCTTGCACTTTTGCCAACTGCTAATACATTTGGAACTTCTGATATTTATACTAGTTGAGTTCCTTTGGTCTGAAACTGATTACAGTGAGTTACAATGAAACGTTTCGGTTCTGAAACCGATCAATGATTATAATGAAATATTTTTTTTTTTTTTAATCGATCAATGATGATAATGAAACATTTTTTTATTTTGAATCAATCAATGATTATAATGAAACGTTTTTCAACCCAGACTCTGGCTCTTTTGGAATTCCATTCCTTCTCTTTGTACTATGACTCTATCTCGACCCTTCGTTGTTTTTTATTTAATTCAGACATCATTTTCCAGGCCCTACAAAACTATAATGGCCTTACCCTATGGGACTATCGCCTTCGATTGAAAATTAGGGATTGCTCGATATCATATATAATTCCCTTCCTGAAAACGAGTGGAACTGGCGAGTCGAGTTAGCGTGTGGTTGAGTTGCAGGTGAAATATGATGTTCGCACCAAAATTTAACCACCCAGTGTTTTAAAAAATAATAATTAAATAAACTGAATGACTAACGGTCATTTTTTCAGGGGCACGAGGAAGTGGTTTGGGGCAACCCGTTTTTCACCCCGAAATGAACCTGGTGACACCATGTAGTCCTAAATGAAAACTGTGGTTTTCATTTCGGCCCACTCTCCTAATTTTATCCTCCGCGCAACTTCTCACCCTAAAATCGTCCTCGACCGTCGATCTTGGTATGCCACAATCTGTGATGCATCAAGCCCCACCACTTGGAAGACTGGCTAGATTTAGACTCTCTCTTGCCAAATTTACCCCCCCTTTACTAGTTTATCGGCTTCTAAACTGATTTAGCATCCTTCTAGATCCTAAAACCTCGATTTCACCTAAAAACTTTAACATGTGATAATAGAAACAAAGGGAATTGTGAGGTTACCTGCTTGAAGAAGCAAGCCATGTTTCGTAGGCCTAATTATTTTCATAATTTTTATGACAAGAAGACTTCTCCCATCCAACAACATACACAAAGAAACATGGACAGGAAGTGTATGTAAATAAATCCTTGTAGCATCCACGGGAACATTTTCCACCACTACAAGTTGATTGGACATTAGGAAGAGAAGTGTTGGTGGCTTCACCTAGAGCTTCACCCCAGAAACTGCACAACGAAGAGAAGAGTTTGGAGACTGAATATAGCAGTAGGTGAAGAGCTACATGCATCTCCTATTAAAGGAGAATATGTTTCTCATATATTTGAGGTAGTACAAGAGGTCATCGTCAACAATGAACAAGTAGTTTTTTTATGGAATCGATATAGAGAGTGGAGCAGGATCTCAAGCATGAGGAGGCATCTCTTTTGATGCAGGAGCATCACCCTCATCATTCAAAGAGGCCAAGTGGAGGACAACTCAACATTCATCACGCACATTCAAATTTATTTGAATTCCAAAGAGAGCACGCCACCTTAATATTTTGAAAGTAACTGTAATTAAAGACCCCATCAATTTTTTGAAGCTTGAGCCATTGTATGAGCTCCAAGAGATTTATTTTATTTTAATACATGTATAACTGTATATATATTGAGCATAGACTCATATATGGCTTGTACATGCCCATTTAATGTAATAAACTTAGTGGTAGGTTGCTTTAATTATGAAATTATAGCACCAGAATAGTCTGGAGGGAAGGCTCGAGAATCCCCCTCATGTATAAATGTATGTAATCTATGACCGAAATAGGATTATGAAGTTTATTGTGATTAATATGTGGAAGAGAGTTGTAAAGAAGAAGCCTAGAGTTTTAATAACTCATGTACATATTTTCTGAATGAATATAACAAGAGAGGTTTGATTCCAAATGTCTGGTGTTGTTTATCTCTGAGTTCATTGAGTAAATGTTATGCTTTCTATTTTCTGTGTTTTATATTCCTGGGTTTGCATTTTATGACTAGATGTGTGAACCTTTGATGTTCCATAAGTTTCAATTGTTTCTCTTCTGAAACCCTGGTGCAAGTAGTGCACAGTGCCACGCAAGGAGTGTGAAGGCAAAGTCGTTAGAGACTTAGTAGCTCATAAGAGATAGAGTGAAGCTTTGTAGAGTAAGTGAAAAGAGTGCACACATACTCATTTGAGTATAGAAGCTCAAGAAGACCCGCACAAGGTGTGCACAGGGCCAACACTCAATGAAGTGTTGAGAAGTTCAAGCAATGTGAACACAAGGAGAGCGAAAAAGGTTTTCCAAATACCTTTAGAGTCTCCAAGTGAGCCAATGCAAGGAGTGTGTGGGAGATTGTTTCTAAGTCTCAAGCTCGGGAGAAGTAGCACAAGTGTGCACCAGAGTCTAAGTCCATTCAAGTTGGTAAAGCTTAGGAGGGATAGCAAATTTTAGTTCTCAAAAGGAAGGATTCCTTTTGTTTGGAGGACGAGTAGATGAGATCCACCTGGGCAGGAGTTAAATATTTCCTAGACGTCAGATCTAGGAAAGGTGCGCGGGTGATAACCCTTGAAGTCCTTCAGACTTCACACATTCAAAAAATTTTGGCTGTGTGTCGTGGAGGAGACAATATTCCCAAAGTCCCGGGATCCAAAGTTGATTTGAACAATTCATTTGTAGAGACACATTTCCTCAGATCGGAGGATGTCTAGAAGTTCGGTTCTTCGGATCAATTGGATATCGGTTGCAAAAACATATAAGACCCCTAAAGTTCTGAAAGGTAGAGTGAATCCAAACCATTGATAGAAGGGGGATACGTGGTGCCAGATCACAGAGTTCAAAGACTCAATGCTCTGGACGAATTGAGGCGAAATTCATATTGGGTTGAAAATTCTCAAAGGCCCGAAGGCCAGAGTTGATCTTGGTCATTGGTCGAAGAAGGAAATATGGAGTGTAGATCAAACCTTCATGATTTTGACGATCCAGAGAGTTGGGTGTATCCATATCTCTAAACTCCTGAAATCTAGATTCCCAGAGAAGATCACCACCATTGGTTGTTGGAGAGTGGAGAGCCATTGATTGAGTCTTTCCGTGAGTTTTCCAGTTCGACACTCCATAATATTTGGGGTATCGGGTGGTGTATAGTCCTAAATCCTGAAGAGGAGGAGAAGACGAGGACCGTTGATATAAGATAAGTATTCAACCGTTCGATCTATTGATTCAAATTTTGGCACTCCGTGAGTGTGGCGTGTTGGCGCGGGTGAAATCCTCAAAACCTTAATTTACAAATACTACACAGGCCATAGATCTCAACACATATTATGAATAGTTGATGCCCGTCATTGTTCAATCGTTCATCATTTCAGCGTTCGGGAATACTGTAAGCTGTATTCGTTTCAACTCCCGATTCTCGAAGCTCCGAAGAGTCGAAGTTCCTACGTATTAAAGAGTTATCCCTTGGTTTTATCCTAGGTTGATGTGGATGACTTCATTGGAGTATCAGGACCCTCGTGAATTTAATTTTACTCGTAGGAAGAAATAAAAATGCATGTGGTATATGTTTTTGAGGGCTCAATAGGGGCCCGAGAGCTAATTTAGCTTCCTTGTTCAAAAGATCCTTAGACCAAGAGGTCCCACAGGCCCCATGGAGTGGTGGTGGTCTGCATCAAATGGTATCAGAGCCCAAATTAATGATCCAAAAAGGATCCAGAGAAGACTAAGGACAACTCAGAATTCGCAAAAGCAACTCAGGAAGCTCAGAATGGCCTTAGCAGATAGAGAAAGGGAAAAATTAAAAGTCCTCAAAACTCAGTGAAAGTGGCATCATCGCGAAGAAAGCGTCGCAATATTTCCAATGGAGTAAATGGCTCGACAAATGGAGTTACGCATTGAAATATATTCACGGTCAAATTTTGGTCAACCTAGCCCAGTCAGTAGGGGATGAGTCAGCATCTGTACTGTTGACATCAGATTCAATATAGATTATGTCAGCATATGTATAGTGTATGTGGAACATGTAGGAGGCGACATGTGTCATCCTAACGTAATCATGACATCAACATGGTGATGTGGTATCACCAGAGGCTGCCACGTGTCTCTCATTTTTGGCTTTTTTGGGTCAATCCATGGACCGATGAAAAAGCACAACGTCGTAGTCCATACAGGCTGACGTGGCAGGATGATGTGGTAGGTGACATGGCAGATGACTATGCAAGTGGTTGGTGTGGCGCAATGGTTGGATGCCACGTGGCCCAGTCATGGGATTCCATGTGGCAGTGGGAAAATTCCCAATGAGGGCCTGAGAACCAAATTTCAAAAATACAAAAAGGCGGGCCCACCAAATATGGCGGAGCCTCACCAGATCTGGCACCCAAAATGGAATCCTCCGACAAATATAAACCACCTCCAAATTTTTTGAACTACCACTCGCATATATATATATATATATATATATATATATATATATATATATATATAACAACAACCCAAAAGGGGAGGCCTGCGGGCTCAACCCTCGGACCTCCCCCTATGAAAACACCGTAACTATAGCTCTGCCACCATTGGGGGATGGTATGGTCGAGCATGGAAACTGAGACATTAGTACAGAGAATTAAATGTAGGGAGAAAGCACAAAAATCGAGACAAATTTTCTCAAGGACCTGGGAGTGCCAGAGTCATATCGAGGCATGGAGACAGTCATTTTTGGGTAATTCGACACCAGGAATTCAATGGTTCCATATTTTTTTTGATCTAAGCAAATATTATACAGCTTAATGCCATAATGATGTATAGTTATGTATTTTGCCAAATTCTTTTAATGAGTTAATAAAAAGGCCTACCCATTTGAGAGAAAGACCCGAAGACGTAGTCCACCAGGGAGGAACTCTGCTATCAATTTTTTTTGTTTAGATTTGATGCTTATGTCTCTTCATTATTGATATTTTCCTTCTTTAATGGTGCACTTAAATTTATTCTCATTTAATTCAATTATTTATAAGTCACTTTGATGAAACGATCACGGATCATGTTGGTATCAGAGAAGACATCTTTGATGTGAATTATTGAGTGTGAAAGGTTACTAGGGCCAAGAATAAGCAGGGTGGAGGAATTATTAAGGTTTTTGATCCCGAAGTTGGTCATGCATCTCAAAAGAAGAAAATGGTAGAAGAGGACAAGGGTGATGATTAGGAGAAAAAATTCCATATGGTATTTTATCACATGTCAGAAATGGTCAAATGAATGTATGGAGACTACGAGAAGAGGATGAAGAAGAAAGGGAAGAAAAAGGAAGCACAAGTTGATGATAATGATTCGGTAAATCAAGAGGTTGGAGGAGACCCTCCTGATCCTCCATATTCGCCATCAAGTTCTAGTTCTTCTTCCTCTAAGCATTCTCATCATTCTCATCATTCTAGCCATAAAGCTTCTTTTAAGAAACCGTTATTAAATCTTGATGTAAAATTTTCCTTACCTATGTTTAATGGAGATGCTAATCCTGAAAATCTAGATAATTGGATCTGATAGGTTGAAGTATATTTTCGTGTTCAACAGATTGATGAAGAGGAGGTTAAAGTGAAACTGGCTTCTCTTCGGTTGAAAGGCACCACTCCCATATGGTGGGAGAGAAAACTTTAGGATAGAAGTAAGTGTGGTAATATTCTTTATCCATTGGGTTATTTACATAAATCAATGATGGAATGGAAAACTTTAAGACAAAGTAAAGGTGATATTGTACAAATTTTCACAAAAGAATTTAGGAAGAAAGATCTTGCATTAAACATTCCTTTGGATTATTATGAAACTTTAATGAATTATATTGGTGCACTTCACAGTTATATTCATCATACTTTTCTATTGTTTAACCCCACCAGTCTTCATGAAATTTGTGTCCAAGCCACTCACCTTGAGAATAGGGGAAAGCATGTTCAAGAAGATCCCACAAAAAAACCTTCCAATCTCCCACATAAGCCATTTAAGAAGTTTAAAAGGAAGGACAAGAAGACCGCCACAGTAAAGAGAGAATAAGGAAAGCCATATTGCACTCATTGTAAGAAACGTGGTCATGATGATGAACACTGTTGGAAACTACATCCAGAGAAGAGACCGAGATAGTTCGGTGGAAAGGGGAAGACAAAGACCCTTCCTACAATGCAACAAGATCTTGGATCCGATTCAGGAGACAAAGGAAAGATCACAACGGTTGTAGTAAAAGGTCAAGATTCCCTTCATGCTAGTTCAAATTCCAATAATCAATATCATGATGATGAATGTGTTGTCATAGGGGCATACCCAGGGTTCAGCTCTAAGAGTGCACCAACAAGCCTTAACTACCGGCCCTTTAGGCAACACCTGCAAAGCAGATGCAGTCTCACCCGAAGTGGTTATGAGGGGGCTGCAGGACAGAGATGTCTACAACCAAAGGGAAGATCAAGTGGATTTAACACAAGAACAACACAGCATTCATATATCACTTATCAACTTAGATCTATTATGCACATCTACTTATTAGATCTTAAACAGTAATGCAATCTTAGTATATCAATGACAAAGATAAAATACCAATCACACACAACACAAGATGTACGTGGTTCACCCTCTCTCTAGGGCTACGTCCACAAAGCTATGCTATAATATATGAAGGTAAAGAATATAGTTCTTGTATACGTTCTTAGCTATCAAATCTTCCTTCTTCTCCTCTCTTTCTCTCCCCTCGTTGCACACCCAACTACAGGGTTGATCTTCGTACCCAACTAAAGATCTTACAATAATAGAAGGCTCTTGTACTCATCACTTCTTTCTCACACACTAATACTCGCTTGATCACTCAATGACAAAGACAACAACATTAATAATAACACCAACCCATCCCAAGTACTTTAGACCTCTATTTATACATTACAATAGCTCATTGACATCCTTAGGCCAAAACCTAGGTGTCCAAAACCATAGATACCAATACCCTAGGTGTCTAAAACCCTAGGTCAACTTGACCTGTATTTTAAGGGCCTCACTAGCCTGTCTTTCCTTCCTTCTCGCGCGGTGCTCCAAATCATCTAACAGTGGATTTTTCCTCTTGTTGAGTTGTCCACGATCCTTCTTTCTTGTTGATATGGCATCCTCGATCTCCTCATCCAATGACTTTATTTATCGAGCTTCGCTCCATCTTTTCTTCTCTTTTGCTCACTTCAACCCAGTAACAGTCACTGTGTCTTCCAGGAATTTATCATTCTCCCTTTTCTTCCTTGATCTTCACATACTTCCATAACCAAGGGCCAACAAGCCCCCAACACTCACCTGTGACTCGTTCTGAGGCACTCCAGATCCGAGCTTCCTGTTTTACTTTGACTCCATACTGTATAGTGCAGCCTCTACTTTATTCTCAATGCCTCCTCTTTTTCTCTTGTGCAGACTATCTTTTTTGTGTCTAGTACCCAATTTCAGCTGCACCTGGTACCTAGACCCTTTTCTTCATGCTTTTACTAAGAACTTCGGAGCAACTAGTTGTCATAGTACAATTTCAATCGGATCCCATTCACTAATACTTCCTTCCACTCCCCATTCAAAGTCTTCAATTGCGCAGCTCCTCCCTCTATAACATAAGCGATCTCATATGGCCCTAGCCAATGCATTATGAACTTCCCAGGATGTTTGATGAACGTACTATCATATATTAGGACTAGATCACCTTGTTTAAATGCCTTCTTCCTTATGTGTCTATCATGGTAGGCCTTCTCTCTTTCCTTATGAACCTGCTGATAGAATCCTGCAATGAATCTATCTTCCTCTAGTTCAACTAGTTGTGCAAGCCTCTCTTGAACATCACCAGGGTCATCCATTGTAACATACCCACTTCGGAATTCAAAAAATTTCGGCCTTTTTCTTCTTTTCTTCGAAGAACAGAATTCCCCGAATCCCTACGGGGCCTGATACAGACCCTGCCATCCCTTATCCATACTCATATGATAGGTGGCTATGACCACAGGCCTTATCAGAGAGGTTCTCGTTGGCTTTCGCGATTCGGGAAATCGCAATGCATGCATTTCCCTTTCTCTCTTGACTTTCGAAGGGTTGAAACCAGAAATGGATCTAACTGCTTAATGAGATTAACAAAAACCCAGGTTAAGTCTGGGTACTCTACCCTTCAGGATTTCGCATACCAGAATTTTGAGAGGTGCAATGACAGGAGGACTTACCGTCAAGTATCCCGAGTGTCGAAACACTGAAACACCATGTCTCATCCGCACTATTATTATTTTGGAGTTTCGCACTTCGGGTTTTCGGGACTGGCGGGTACAAGAGAGATTTCCAATAAGTATCTCGAGTACCAAATTACCGAAACCCCCAATATTATCCGTGCTAAGCCATTTCGTCACTTCCCCTTTCAGGATTTTGCATTAAGTGAGAACAAGGGGTCTCGCTCCTAGGTTTCCCGGAAGCCGAAGACTCCGAGTCATCAAAACTCTAAACATGCTCCACTATTTCGAGGTTTGCAAATCGGGGTTTCGAGACTAGTGAATACATGGGGCCCACACTTAGGTACCCTAGGTGTCGAAATACCAAAGTATAATAACTTCTCCACACCCTATTTTTTGGGACTTCGTAAGTCAGGATTTTGGGACTTGCAAGTACAAGGGAAACTTACCCTTGGGTCTTCCGGGTTTCAAAAAGCCAAAATGCTGAATCAAGTCACACTATTCCAATTCAGGATTCCGCGAGTCAGGTTTCGTATATCGAAACTTCACGATACAAGAGGCCGAGCTTCACGCTCCCCGACTACCCGAATGCCGAAAAGCTGATACACCCGCTCATCATACACTTGACCAAATTCGGGGTTTCGCAGTTCAGGATTTCGCAACTAGTGGGTACAAGCGAAGTTATCCTTGAATATCCTAGTTCCTGAAATACCGAACATCAATACATACCCATGCTGGTCCAATTTGGGGTTTTGCGAATCGAAGTTTCACGATGTGCACAGGCAGGAGGTCTCGCACCTAGATCTTTCGGGAGCCGAAACTCCGAAATACAAACTCTTAAACCTGCGCATCTATTTTGGGATTTCACCCATCAGAATTTCGAGGGTCGGGGATTCAGGAATTCCGAGTACAAGGAACTCACCTTTAGATATCCCAGGTATCGAAACTCCGAGATCTTATAACTTCTCCATACTATTATCATTTTGGGATTTCGCAAGTCGGGGTTTTGGGTCTTGCGAGTACAAGAGAACTCGCACTTAGGTACCCCAAGTGATGAAACTCCGAAAACTCATAACTTACCCACATGCTAGCATTTTGGGATTTCATATGTCGGGATTTTGCGAGTCGTGAGGACAAGGGTTCTTACCCTCTGATCTCCTAGGTGTCGAAAAGCCGAAACGCTTATCAGCCACCATGTATACTCTACAGCTGGACAGTCCAGGTACTCCCATGGGTCTTGGAATCGACAGTCCCGATTTCTTCACTACTTACGAAGGTTAAAAAGGGGTTGAGGCATTAACGCATGCGTTCCTTCATCCAATTTAACTGTTGTAAAAGGCCTTATATCCTCCGAAAGGATCTCATTCGTGTATTTAGCAAGAGGAAGGGTATCTTAGGTACCAAACCACCGAAAGGTCCTTAATCCATCCACATGCTGTCATTTTGGGATTTCGTGGGTCGGGGTTTCAGGACTCGCAAGTACAAGAGGACTCACACCTAGATACCACGTGTGCCGAAACTCTGAAATATCGAAGTCTAAGAATACCATTCTCTCCCGTGCAGGATTTTAAAAACTACGCCATTAATTCCTTCTTCAGTCCCTTGGGTAGATTTCACCAGGTTTGAAGACCCGACTGGAAGGTCCTCTATCATCATGACATGTATGTACAGAGGTAAACAAAATTGGATATTCATGTTTCATGGCATCCTCCATTTCCCATGTAGCCTCATCTGGGCCAAAATGTCTCCATTGCACCTTGACCTGTGCAATGGTTTGGTTCTGGAGCGGGGTTTCCTTTCTGTCCAGTATGCATTAAGGTTCTGGTAGAAATTCTCCCTCCGGTTCCACCTGGATCACAGACCAGTCAATTATATGATTAGAATCATGTACATATTTCTTCAATAATGAAACATGGAAAACATTATCTACTTTTATTGTGGGAGGAAGTGCTAGCCTATAGGCTACAGGTCCCACTCTATCTAGAACCTCAAAGGGTCCACAGTACCGAGGTGCCAACTTGGCACAAGCTCCCATTTTCAGGGAACTCTTCCTGGGCCTAACTTTGAGATATACATGGTCCCCTATCTTGAACTCTCTTGGAGTTCTCTTTTGGTCGGTTTAACTTTTCTGTCAGTTCTGAGCAACCTTCAGGTTTTGTTTTATCTGAGTCACTTGCTGTTCCATTTCTTTCAACATGTCGGGTCCAAAAGAAATTATTTTTACGGGATTACTCCAACTAACAGGAGTGTTGCACGGCCTACCATAGAGGACTTCAAACGGACTCATCCTTAAGGATTCTTGGTAGCCATTGTTGTAAGTGAATTCCACCAGTGGCAGGTAGTCTTCCCACTTCTTGGGTTGATGCATTACATGCATTCTTAACATGTCTTCTAGTATTTGGTTCACTCTTTCTGTATGTCCATCAGTTTGAGGGTGATAGGTGGTGCTAAACAACAACTTGTTCTCTAAACCAGCCATCAGTGACTTCCAAAAGTTGGAAGTGAATTTCGTGTCTCTATCAGACACGATCTCTTTTAGCATACCATGTAGTCTGAATATCTCCTTCATGAATACCTGGGCGATGTCTATTGCCTTGCAAGTAGATTTGACAGGGATGAAATGAGCAGACTTGCTCAATTTATCCACCACTACCATAATGGCGTCATTATGTTTGGTCGAGGTTGGTAACCCAGTGATGAAATCCATGGAGATGGTTTCCCATTTCCATTCTGGGATTGGTAAAGGTTGCAATAATCCTGCTGGGTGTCGGTGTTCTGCTTTAACCTGTTGGCACTCTATCCATTTGGCTAAGTACTCGGATATGTATTTATTCAATCCAGGCCAGTAGAATTGTTTCCTGGTGGCCGTGATCATTTTCTGATATCCTGGATGACCAGTATAGGGTCTTTTATGTAGTTCATCCATAATGAACCTCTTCAATTCGTCACAATCTAGAATATACAATTTGCTTCGGTAAGTGAGTAGACCTTATTCTATCATCTGGTAGCCTTCCTACTTTATCCCCGTGGGCTCTCTCCACAGGTATGAGGTCATGGTATGGACAAAGGGATCTGTTTCTTGTACATTTTTGACTCTTTCTTTGACATCTGTCTTGCAGGTACTCACTGCAGCCAGGTGAATTGTTTTCATGCTTCTGCTAAGGGCATCAGCCACACTATTTTTCTTTCCCTTAATATGTTTGATTTCAAAATCAAAATACCTAAGGAGGGCCATCCACCTAGCGTGTCTGGCATTGAACTTTGGTTGGTCAAACAGATATCGCAATCCACAGTGGTTTGTCATAAGTACAAATTTTCTTCCCAGGAGGTAATGCCTCCACATTTTCAAGGCGTGCACTATGGCAGCCAACTCTAGATCATGGGTCACATAGTTGACTTCGTGCTCATTCAATTTTCAGGATTCATAGCAGACCACACTTCCTCCTTGCATAAGGACTCCTTCGAGCCCTTCCTTACATGCATATGTGCACACGAGGAAGTCATCTTCGGGATCGGGGATCTTCAGCACAGGTGCGTGGGTCAGTAGATGTTTCAGGGTTTGAAATCTTTCTTCACATTTTTGTGTCCACATGAATTTTGTCCCCTTCTTCTGGAGGGTAGTGATTGGACAACCAATCTTGGAGAATCCTTTTATAAATCTCCTATAGTATCCTGCTAATCCCATAAAGGATCTGATATCTGAAACATCCTTTGGGGTAGGCCAGTCCATGATAGACCTGATTTTGTCAGGGTCTACTACTACTCCTTCTTCAAATAGAACATGGCCCAAATAATGTATTTTCTTTTGGAAGAAGTCACATTTGCTGAATTTGGCATAGAGCTGATGTTCTCTTAGCACTTGTAGCACAAGCCTAAGATGCTCTTCATGTTCTTCTCTATTCTTGGAGTAAATTAATATATTGTCAATAAAAACCAACACAAATTTGTCTAGGAATTTGCTAAGTACATTGTTCATCAAGCACATGAAAGTGGCAGGGGCATTGGTTAACCCAAATGACACTACCACAAACTCATAGTGACCATACCTCATCTGAAAGTCAGTTTTATGGATGTCTTCACCCTTAATTCAGACTTGATGGTATCCCGACCTCAAGTCAATCTTCGAGAAAATAGACGCACCCCCCAATTGATCGAATAGGTCATCAATCCTAGGCAAGGGGTACTTATTCTTTATGGTTACCTTATTGAGTTGTCTATAATCTATACACAGTCTAAGGTTACCGTCCTTCTTTATCACAAACAAGACTAGTGCTCCCCATGGAGACACGTTGGGCCGAATATAGCCCTTATCCATCATTTCTCTTAATTGCAATTTGAGTTCAACTAACTCGGGTGTGCTCATCCAGTAGGGTGTCCTAGGCACTGGCACTGCTCCCAGTGCAAGTTCTATTGAGAAGTCTATGTCTCTTCTCAGAGGTAGACCCGATACCTCTTCCGGAAACACACATCTGTATTCTCTCAGGGTAGGGTGGTCTTTGAGGCTTGGTTTGTCATCTTCAATAGTTTTCAACACCTGTATTGCATATAGGGGACATCCTTTTCGGTAATACTTTCTCATTTTCAGAGATGATATTTGTCTCAACGAGACAAGTTTTCGAATCCCTTGAAGGGCCATCCTTTTCCCTTCTTTACTTACACATTCTAAGGTTTTATGGTAACAGTCCAATCTAGCTTTATGGGTGGATAGCCAGTACATACCAATCAACAGATCATACGATCCCAGGAATAATATGTTAAGGGTTTCTTGGGTGGGGAATTCACCCAACATTAATTGGCAGGATGGTATGACCTCTACTACCCTTATTTTGGTGCCAGTAGATAACTGTACCAACCATGGCTTGGCATTTTTATGTGGTTGTAGTTTACATTTATCAACAACCTTAGGGGCTATATAACTCAAATTTGAACCAGGGTCAATCAAAATGGACACTAGATGGTTGGAAATCTTACCTTCTATTTCCACCACTCAAGCTTGGTGGTCATCTTGGCTATTATCTAAGGCTGCATAAATCTGTGACACACTCCTGGCCACATCATTGACGGTGGTAGATTCCTGGATGTTATAAATTCTCCGACTATTATGTTGTCGGTGTGGGCAGTCCCTCAGTAGATGTTCTTCTCCGCAACCCCAGCATTTCAAAGGTTCTCTCTTTGGGTTATCAGTCTTCACTAGTATGGATCCAGAAGTTTTATTTCTGCCCAA
>ML808306.1:208079-227028 GCA_009831015.1 Picea engelmannii
AAAAAAAAAAAAAAAAAAAAAAAAAAAAAAGAGGGCATAAAAGAATTTCAATAAAAGCCCCATGCAATAATAGTAACTTGGTCCATACCTTTCAAGCATGGCCAAGTTCTTTTTAAATTGATGTTGATTAGATTAGTGAATGAATTTGGATAAACAGTTTAATCTTAGCCAAAGTATCTAGGTTAGATTAGTGAATAAATTTGGCCAAACTGTATAATCTTGGTCAGATAGCCCCAAGGTAGAGAAAGTTCTTACCCAACAGTCTAATCTGGGTTAATTGTCATAGGAAGCTAGTTTATAATATAGGCTAGTTGTTTTATTGCTTTATTTCAATAAAAACCAGCTGGATGTAAATGTTGCACCATGTTTAGATGCTTAAAAGTGGTGTTGGTCAAGCCCCATGGTGGTGTATACAGGAAAAGCCTTGGAAAAACCTATGAAATGCGCTTATCCTAAGTTTCCTCAGTGCATGTATTTTCTACGCCCTCACATATGCTCCGTTCATATATCAATGGTCCAAATGAATGTAGGCAGATCTACGGTGAACAGAGTTTTTTGGACCCCCCCGACAGTTCTATCTTTAACCAAGGGGGGGTGGGTCCAGAATTGCTGATAAGACCCGTGCACATATCGATAGCTCAGGTTTAAGCGTGCATATCTATGGTCAACATTGGATTCCAGACCCCCCCGTCCATTCTTCCTTTAATGGAGGGGGGGGTTCTGGAATGTGTGATAAACAGCGTGCATAGATCTGCGGCCCAGAAGCAAGCGCACAGATCAACGAAAAAAGATGTTTTCTAGACCCCCCCAACTGATCTACCTTTAACTGAGGGGGGGGGTCTGGAATGGGATCTTTTCTTTGGTGGGCCCCTGTCTATACGTGGCATCGATCTATTAGTCCCGAGTCCCATCGCCTCCTACGGACTGACACACCTTCGTCACCCCCTGATGTCATAATCCACCTTTCCCAAAATAGTCACATCCCATAACTGTTGTCAGTCCTTCCCCCCCATTCGCTCATGGAAAGCCCCCTCACTATGACCTTTACCCCAATTGGTAGTTGCCACGTCACCCATTTGTATCCCTCAGTCACCGTCACCCGCCATCTCACACTCTAAGTGATCCGTTGGCTATTTATTACGGGATAACCTATCTGTTAACCAGCTGACCTGTCTCCCGCGCCCAACAGACACCCATTTACTCAAAACTACCCTCACTCTTCCTATTTTCACCATTCACCCACTCATCGCACCAAAGAAATTTACATCGTTTTCTCCTCCGTCACAGTTAGCTACCACCATCCACAGTCATCCCTGCTAACTTTGTTTTTCTTGCAGGTACTGTTGCAGTAATGGCGCCAAAGTCCAAACAAACAGAAGGAGAGGAGAATATGTTTCTCCCACCTCCTGTCGACCTTGACAGGATCCCACTGGTCGACAAAGACCGCTTAATCATAGATACAAAGTGTGATTTTGATTTCACAAACCTTCAGTCATGGCTCAAGGAATTTTTCCTGGACCAGAGTGACGAAATTGGACTCTAGGAGTCCAACTTACTCCTTTACCTCTTCCCTCAGATTCACCCTTTTCCAGAGTTCGCCCTCAAGTGCCAAGCCCACTACATTCCTAAGCAACGATCCGTTGCTTCCTCGTCTGGAGAGATTTTGTTCCTCATCGCGCCCGAATCCATCGACCAAATGGTACAAGTCCCCCGAGTTGACTCTGCATCACCATTCAACCTGGAAATTATCACAGAATTATACCAGAATATGACCTTCCCCCAAAGAGCTCAAATATTTGAGCTTTTCCTCCCACCATCCGCTCAATTTCCCTCCACAAATCCCCCTTATCCTTCTTCAATGTTTTCGACCAAAGGAAACCAGATCATCTCATCCTTGTGCACCTTGATGGGATACTATTCAGATCAGTGGGTAGATGAACCCATTCTGGGATTTTTATGCATCTTCTCTACCGATGAGAACCCCACTACCCAGTTCGACTTCAGCACATTTCTGGTGAATAATATTCACGAACAGTTTGTTAATTTCTCCACGGAGGGCATGTTCTGGTACTCTTCCATACTGGCATATTTGTTCGTTTTCTTCCAAGCAGACAAATTTTTCTTTTCTATGCAGAAGATGGATGGAGATGGTAGACCCCAGGCAGTGACCGCATGGACCTCCTTGCTCAAGCACAACTCCACAGATTTCAGTTTCAAGGAGTTCATTGATCAATTCTACCACCCAGTGGTGAGTATGCTTAGCGGCAGGCCCGAGCCTCAGATAAATGATGAAGTTCAGAGGATCCTTCATCTTTTGGATCACACCAAGATGGGGGATTGGTATTTGTACCAATATTACACCGACATTAGAGTATACGGGTACGATTTGGCACCGTATAAGTTGCCCAAGTACCTTCCTGTCAGAATTTTTTCTTTGGAATATATAAGGCAGATAATAAATTCCGATGATATCCATTTTGTGTCACTGAAGAAAAAGTAACAGCTCATAATCAAAGGGCAGATTGGCTCCTTCACTTGCAACAATCGTGGCGCTGGGGAAGAAGCAGATAGGCTGCTGAAGGAAATGAAGTTCTTCATGAGTTTCCCATGGCATTACGATCCATGTGGGATCATCTCCGAGATGAGGGTGAAAAACAAGAACATCCCATATGTCCATGAATCTAGGCCTGAAGTTGATAAATTTGCAAACCAGACAGTATGGGAGCCTAACACATTCTTCGAAGTAGAACAGTAGGATCCCCCGGCCACTGTATCACAAACAACCATGCCACAGGTCCCGAAAGAGAAAAGGCCTAGGAAAGATTTATCTCCACCTGTCACTGAGGTATCGTCAGAAGAATTCCAGCTGCAGACCAAGAGGCCTAAGACTATTTAAATTCCTGGCCTGACCAGAGAAAAAGAAGCCTCGTCTACTACAGTGACCAAGGTTGATAGACCACCCCTCGGTGCAAGCCTCCAGTGTGTCATAACCTCAGCATTGCCGAAGAAATCTATAGATTCTTCATCGACCACCCAACCAGGCAAGTTAGGGACAAAGCTGAGTATCTTTGGAAAATATGAGCTGATCAAGAAAAGAAACTAGACCCTGACCAATAGGAGTTGTGCCCAGTTCTGGAAGAATACGTCCACTGCACAACATAGGCTGCTATCGAATTTTGACACTGAGAAGGGAAGAATGCATATGGAATTCCTCCTAGCACAGGTGCTAGATCCAAAGGTGATCACTAATTACAAAAGGGCCACCTTCGAATTCCAGACGAAGGATGTGCATCCAGCCGATCAAATGGATCTGCACAAGCAGACAGGGGAAATGGTCTTTTATACGATGGCGCATGCTTCCACTACTGCGTCCAAATTGCAAGTATCCATGAACAATGTCCAAACACAACTAAAGTTGGAGAATATATCGTCCTTTGCCAAGGACAACAAGATCAAGACTTTGGAGGAACTGGTCCTCAAGATCGGTTACGACCCTTTGAACGTGAAAGCAGCCGAGGAGATGATTAAAAAGAAGAATGCTGACATAGCTTCCTTAATGAAACAATTGAAACTCCCACCCACAGAGGATTCACAGGAGAAGGAAATAGCAGAGAAAGAAGGAGAGAAAGATGAAATGCTCAAGCTACTCATGGAGCAGAATGCACAGCTAAAGGAAATGGAAGGTGAGATGGAGAAGCTAGTAAAAGAGAAAGAGAAACTGAAGCCAATGGAAGTCATTCCATTGAGTGCCATTCCAATTTCGGGAGTGAGAACAACATCAGTGATAGAAGTCCCATATTCTACTCCATTGACATCCCTGGAAAAGAAAGCGGACCTGGCTAAGTTTATGGAAAAGATGAACCTGCAGGAAACAGAGATCAGCAGGCTCAAAAAGGAGATTGAGAACCTTCAGGAACTCAAATCGTGCTTTCATATCAGCCTCTCCAAGGAAAAGCAGGTGACAGATCAGCTCAAACAAGAGTTACAATAACTCCGAAAGCAAACAGTGGCAGGAAAAACTTTGGCTGAGGTTAAAGAAAGTGTACGGACAGACATCACCAAGTCCATGAATGAGATATGGCCCATGATACAGATCATGTTTGAGAAGAATGAATTGGTGCAGAGAAGCAAAAAGGCCATTGAGAAGATTAGATCAGAATTGGGAGAGATGCCAACACAGGCGAACGAGATCATCAAGTTCCTAAATTCCAAGACCAGGGAGGAATTGGAAGAGATGAAAATTGAAGACAAAACAAAGACCATCCTTGAGGGCAAAAGAGTTTTGACCAAGAGAGGATTAATGCTTCAGCTGGAAGAAAAGGTTCAGGCCATGGACCTAGGGGTACAAAGATTTTTTTAGTAAGATTGAGGCTCTATAGAAGAAAGGTCTTCCTGGTCTGAAGGTAATCAATGACAAATTGATGACACTCCCAGACTACAAGAAGAGACTGGCCGATGTGGCTAAGGATAGTTCAAAGTTCGCAGGAATTCAAGGCAGCATCACTGGCAAGGCATTTCTAGATGCACTTCAGTGGGACATTAGTATTCAACATGAGATTCGATACATTTTCGTCACCAAACCTACCTTCGCCAAGTACACAGAAATGGACGAAGTGTATCAAAGGCTACTCAAAGTCAACATGCCCAGTCATCTTCGATGGGAGGAACTCTGTGATCTGATCGAGTAGCAGATGAGTTGTCCCAGCCCAGTGATTTGTCCAGTCAGATGAGGTCGTGCAGAGGCTTCATCAACGGCCCACCTAGAAATCAACATACGGTTACACCACATCATCAAGCAGTTCCTAGATTTAGGAAATGTGTTAAGTTAGTTAGGCTAAAAATAGATTTAGCACGTCCTGGTCATTAATGACAGGATCGTTTGTAATTTTGAGTTATAAATACTTCATCTTTCGAAGTATTGAGGGTTGTTGATCTTCACACCCTGAAGCTATCAGACTGTAATATTTTTGAAGAGATCTTCCATTAATACAAAGAGGCACTTTTACAGGATTCTTATGTGTATTCACTGGTGATGCTTTTCTCTCTAAGTTGAATGTTATTCTCGCTTTGTTATCATACTGTTTTCTAAATCTAATCTTTAGGAGTAACGAATGTTGCCGGATTTATCTCGTATACCCTGTTTCTGACTCAAAATATTTTAGTGTTTTATCTTCTAGTTTTTTCAATAAAGAAATTCTTACTTGCTTCTTTGTTGAAATTATCTTTCTCGTATTTTCTTCTATACCCCATTTATACTATCGAAGAATCCAGTGATTATATTATCTCTCCCTGTGAAAGTTTTCCTTTGTGTTTCTGGTTTGGATTTCATATTTTATTCAAAACATGGACCCCATAGCCCAATGGATGTGTAAACTATCTCAACCAACTCAACAACACTACAACACAAGATCGACTTATCTATTTACCTAGCCTAATATTTAAAAGTTTTGAAACATAGCTAAATTATATAGAGAGATCCCTCTCTGAAGTTGGAAGGGCTAGATCCCAGCTTTGAAAGTGGTTGGATAAAGTTACCTCTCATAGATTTCTTCTTCCTAACAACCTCTTGGAAATTTACAGAGCGCTAACATAGTGGCAACTCCACTGGGGAAGAACAAAACTAAAAGTTTATAACTTCACGTTTTCTTTTCCTAGAAGAAAGTTTGTTCCTGAAATATTGCAAATTTGAAAAGAAAGTAATGTTTAGAGGTTGATTAAAATTTGTACATATTATTTTCAGACTCATAAAACTAAAAAGTATATATATAAAAATTAAAAAAGAAATCTGGCTCCCAAGAAAGTGTATACTCGATCTCATCCAGACCCAGAACCTGCGATAGTAACAGATAACCCAGAGCAGTTTCTCAGGAAAAAGATCGTAGTTGAAGGTTCAATAAGTCATACTCCCTTTCATAAGTCCCTTTCCTATTCAGGAGAGCTCGTTACCTTTCAAAACCCTGACTTTGACACCCCTTCCGAACAAAGCCTGGTTAGGACAAGATCCGATGATTTTTTGACTGAAGTTATTTTGGACCCAACCATTTTACAACCCCGGACTCCTGAAGTTCTATCTCCCACTTCTAAGCCGCGAACCACTCCTCAGTGTCGGCTAGTCCCTCCTTGTCCTCGTCTTCCATCGCTACCTCGCCTATCATCTAGTTCATTATCCCACCTTCCTTCACTGATCATGGTAGCCAGATACACTCCCTTAGTGTTGGTCGCGCCTCTTAATGCTATGCCTCAAGACTACCAAACGAGACTCCCATAGTTCGATGGAATAGGACCTTTGAATGCCCAACAACACATTGATAAAATGAATGATTATTTTGACAGGCATGAAGTAGATGAGGATGGCGTTCAAATGAGATTGTTTGCCCAAATTTTGACAGGTGACGTTAAGAAATGGTATAAAGGTTTACGTGCCACCTCAATCCTTGACCTTACCGCATTTCAAAGGATTTTTCTAGACAGGTGGGAGGTAAATAAAAATCCTCTCCAAATATTGTCAGAATACAAAAATATTAGAAGAAATCAAGGTGAGACCGTACAAGATTACTGCACTCGTTTCAACAAACTGTACAACGCAATCCCATCTGAAATCAAACCTCCACAGGGTTTGGCATTGATAAAGTTCCCTGATGGTTTTGATGTCGATATGTCATACCAACTAAGGGAAAGAAATTCTACCACCCTGGAGGACATGCAGAAAAGCGCAATAAGTGTAGAGGCCAATTTGTTAGCAAAAAGGGCACGACAGAGGTCAGAGAGGAGAGTCACAATTAAAGAGGAACCTTCCACATCAACCTCGGATTCCAAACTGGATTCCTTGGCCAGAGGAATGGAAAGAATGATGGAAAGACTTACTGTGTCAAAAAGAAATCCTCCAAGAGAAAACCCACCAGCTCCTTAAGTTCGGAATCCTAACTTCAGGAGAAACCCTCCTCAAATCAGATAGAGAGATCCTAGGGATCAAAGAGAGCAGAGAGGTCCGGATCAACAGATCAGACCTCCCCTACAAGAAAATTATGTTGATGAAGGAGAGGAAGTGATTGAGGAACTAGAGGATACTCACATAAATCTCATGGGCATTCATGATAACGAAGCTATTTTTCTCACCCAAGAAGAGAAAGAACTTTTTCTTCTCAATCAAACAAAAGTAAGTGAATAAGCTGAAGATGTCGAACATTAGGCATTCAAAAATGTCATCCTGGAGGTACACCGGCAGTACAATCTGCGGAGTAAAAAGACAGAAGGGAGTTCCCCAAAAAAGACGATTGAAACGAAGAAGGTAGTCGAAACCAAGAAAGCCCCTGAGCCATATGCCGAGAAGATTCATGAGAAGAGTACTACCGAAGTTCCCGCAAAAAGAAACCTTACTATTCTAAAAAGATTGTCCCAGCCTGAGGTTTCATCAATTAATCAACCAAGAACTTCTGGCCAGAAGAATGTGGTAGACAAACCAGAATTGGTGAGCCAAAGCAGAGTCCCTACACCTTTTAGCCTTGAAGGGGAATTAGCCAAAGTAAAAATTCCCATTCCACTTTCCGAGTTGATGAACAAAGACGCTTATCATTCACAAGTGATTAAAGCGCTAACCATTGAACCCGACATAGGTACGAAAGCCTTAACCATTGGATCAGCAAATCATTCAGATACTGTGAACCTTACAGATGATCAACCTGAACTTCTGTTCAGACCTGAAGTAGATGGCTGAGACGATAATGGAGATGTCGCTCCTTTCTACATCCGTCTAAATATACTTGATCTGATCTTTCATAATGCTATGCTAGATTCGGGTGCTTCCCACAATCTGATGCCTAAAGCAGTGATGGAGAAACTGGGACTGGAGGTCACCAGACCTTACAATGATTTACACTCATTCGACTCCAGTAAAGTTAGATGTATTGGTTTGATCAAGGACCTATGTATCACCCTAGTTCAGATTCCTGCGAAGAGCATGGTCATGGATGTGGTGGTTGCAGACATTCCCCTAAAGTATGGAATGTTGCTATCCCGGTCTTGCGGGGCTAAGTTGAGAGGTACCCTGCAGCTAGATATGTCGTATGCCACTATCCCAGTTTTCGGGCAACAAAGAAGGCTATACAGAGAAACGATGATGAAATACATGGTCAGTAGCCAAGAAAAACCACACAACTATCCTCTTTACTCCGCGCATTCTGACTTGGATTCTTTTATCCTATATAACAATGGTGACACGGAAGAGCAAAACCCTCAGCTGGCAGAAGATACATCTGGTCCAGATGAAGGCCAAGAAATCATTGAGGTAGAAAGAAAGAAAAATGTGATAACTGAAGAATTACCAGCAGATTTCTAGAGCATGGATTTTGATGGAGCAGTAAGAAAATAAGGAGCCGAATCAGGAGTTTGGCTGCACAATCACAGAACCAGGTATTCAGAAAACCATTCTTACAAATTAAATTTCCAATGCACTAACAATATCGTTGAGTATGAAGCCTTGATGCTCGATCTGAAGCTTTTGAAAAGAGTTGGTGCCAAATAGATTATGGTAAGAGGTGATTCTGAGTTAATAGTCAAGCAAGTTAAAGGTGAGTATGTTGTGAAACATCCCCGTCTTAGAGCTTATAGGAATTATGTTCTTGATGCCCTGAGATGTTTCACTGAATTTGACTTGCAGGTAATGCCAAGGGGACAAAACATTTTGGTGGACAGATTGGCTACGTCAGCAGCCACATGTAAGATTCATTTCCACTCGACTCACCCATACACGGTAGAGGTGAAATGCAGACCAATTGTTCCTGGCAATATCAGGTATTGGCAAGTGTTTGGTAATTATGATCAAATCAAAGACTTTTTGCAGTGTAAAAATGATTTTGAATGTACAAATATAGATTTAGAGAACGAAGATGAAAATGTAAATAGATCTGATTTTGAAAATGATAGTGTAAATAGTGTAGATTCAAGAGAATTAGGTGATGATGAGATGGAGACTGATATTCTGCAATTGAAAAGTAATGTTTTGCCTAGGGGTCTAGTTCCTTTAGAGGATTTGCTTGATTTTAACGATGTAGCCAAAAAAATGAAAAATATAAGCTAGTGGACAAGAAATAGAAGATTGTAATATAGGGACGGAGGAGAAACCCAGGATGGTCAAACTGTCTGAATCATTACCCCCTAAGAAAAAACTCAAATACATTGAGTTGTTCAAAGAATATTCAGATGTCTTTGCCTGGGGTTATGAGGATTTGAAAGCTTATGATACCAGCATCATACAACACAGGATTCCAATAAAAGAAGACCAAAAACCGTACAGACAGAAACTTAGGAGGATAAATCCCAAGTTACTCCCTCTGATAGAAAAGGAAATCAAAAAAATGTACGATGCCAAAATCATAGTCCCGTTGCATTTTTCCAAATGGGTCTCTAATTTGGTCCCTACACATAAGAAATCTAGGGAAATCAGGCTTTGCATAGATTTCCAAAATCTGAATAAGGTCTCCCTGAAGGACAATTACCCCTTACCGAAAATGGACCACATCCTTCAAAGGGTGGTCGGATCCAGTCGAATCTCTTTGCTGGATGGTTTCTCGGGTTATAATCAGGTCCTCGTCCACCCAGATGACCAATACAAAACCGCTTTCACTACACCATGGGGCACTTTCATGTATGTGAAAATGCATTTTGGTTTGATGAACGCGGGAGCCACTTTCCAGAGAGTGATGGACATCGCCTTTGTGGAAGAGTTAGGGAAATTTATTGTCATCTATCTGGACGATGTAACTGTGTTTTCTCAGTCTGATCGAGCACCTGAGGCATCTTAGAAGAGTCTTCGAGAAATGCAGGAGGTTTGGGATTTCTTTAAATCCTAAGAAAATCCTTTTTGGACTAGAGGAAGGAAAACTGCTAGGGCACATAATCTCCAAGGACAGAATCAAAATAGACCCCAGCAGAATCGAAGCCATACAAAAACTAGAACACCCAAGAAACATCAAAGAATTGTAGTCTTTTATCGAAAAAATAATTTTTCTACGGAGATTCATACCCAATCTGGCAGAGCTCCTCAGAAAAATTACAAATATGTTAAAAAAGGATGTAAAAATAAAATGGGACACCGAGTCCAGGCAGTCTTTCGAACAAGTCAAACGAGCACTCACAAAATCCCCCGTTTTGATCAGTCATGATTTTACCGAGGATTTCTATCTTTTTTCTTTCGCCTCCGAACATACCATTGCAGCGGTATTATTACAGAAGAACAGTGAAGGGTATGAACAGCCCATAGCCTTCTTTAGTAAAGCGTTAAGAGATGCTTCTTTAAATTACAAGATAATGGAGAAACAAGCTTTTGCCTTGGTAAACGCCATAAAATATTTTAGGGTCTACATTCTCCATTCCCACACCATTACATATGTTCTGAATGCGGTAGTAAAAGACATTTTGACCCAGGACAATCCGGATGGAA
This sequence comes from Picea engelmannii, assembly GCA_009831015.1. NCBI lineage: Eukaryota > Viridiplantae > Streptophyta > Pinopsida > Pinales > Pinaceae > Picea > Picea engelmannii. The sequence goes on from ML808306.1 coordinate 218,518, forward strand.
GAAGAGGAAAATGGATTGCTGTCATTTTAGAATACGACATAGAGATTAAGCCTACGAAACTAATCAAAGATCAAGGCCTAGCAAAATTAATGGATGAATCTAATTTCCATGCTCTTGACATTAATTTTTTAGCTGCAGCAGATGAACAGGGAGAGATGGTGACTCCAAGCGTGAGAGAGGTATTTCTAAAATCTCCATGGTACGCAGATCTTATATTTGTTTTGCAAAATTTACAAGCTCCCCCCAGTTTGACTAAGACTAAAGCTAGATTTCTGAAGTTGAAAGCATTAAGATATTGTATTCTAGAAGGCAATTTGTATTGGAAAGATCCTGGAGGTATTATGTTAAATTGTTTATTGAAAGATGAAGCTGACAAAGTGCTACAAGAATTTCATGCAGGAGAATGTGGTGGCCATCTGAACTGGAAGGTCTCAGCCAACAAAATACTCAGATATGGTTTCTATTGGCCCACCCTATTCGTTCATGTACATCGTACAGTGACCGCATGTCATCAATGTCAGTTGTTCGAAGGCAAAAGGAAATTCCTTCCTCTCCCCCTGAAACCGATCTCAGCTAAAGCCCCTTTCCAGCAATGGGGATTGGACTTCATTGGAGAAATACACCCCCCTTCTTCAGGCCAGCACAGGTGGATTCTCATGGCCACAGATTATTTTACCAAATGGATCGAAGCAGTACCAAGCAGGCAAGCCACTAATTCTGTTATTATCAAATTCCTTGAAAATAATATCTTGTCTCGTTTTGGATGTCCTAGAAAGATCATAAATGATAATGCAGCTGCTTTTCGATCGAAGAAACTCATAGATTTCTGCAACCAATATCACATTGGTTTGGGACATTCCACAGCTTACTACCCTCAGGGGAATGGGCTGGTGGAATATTCAAACAAAACCTTGTGAACATCATCAAGAAGACGTTGCAGGAAAACAAGAAATCGTGGCATAACAAGTTGGTGTTCACATTATGGGCTGACAGACTAACCACCAAAAGGTCAATTGGTATGTCACCATATCAACTGGTCTATGGCACAGAAGCAGTTTTCCCCACTTCCTTAGGAGTCCCTGTCATGAAGTTGCTTCAAGATGTACAAGCCAAGCCAAATGACTCACAGAGAAGGATCAACCAGATGATCCATTTGCAGCAGTCTAGGGAAGAAGTTTTCAACAAGACTCAGGTAGTCCAAGAAAGCATCAAGAAGATTTTTGACAAAAGAACCAAGGAAGATGATTTTGAGCTAGGAGATTTGGTGATGAGATGAAACGCCAGAAATGAAGACAAGGGAAAGCATGGAAAATCTGACAGTCTGTGGAGAGGACCATACATGATTCAAGCATTCAGGGGAAACAACGCTTTCTTGCTAAACAATGTTGATGGGACAGATCTGCCAGGAGGACCTGTAAATGGCAGAATGCTGAAACATTATGTGCCACCTTAGTAGAGACTCAATTTTTCACTCACCATTGTACATACCATTTTTATTTTTCACCTGCATTTTCTGAGTGAATAACATAAGTCAGTTGGTTGAAGCCTGAAGAGAAGGCCCTAAGCCGCAGACCTCTGTTCTTCCATTTGTTTTTTGAGAATAAAACCAATCAATCAATGAAGGCTACTAGGCAGAAATTTTCAGAACGACAGGAGCCAAGATTCTTGGCACTTCACAGGGAAAGTACCATCCCCAGGTGGAGCCGTTGTTATCACCCTATAAGTTATAGGATCAACTGGTGACTGGAATATTATCTGTCTCTAGTGTTTGTTGTCAAATGATTTTTCATTCTGCAAATAATTTGAAAATGAAAAGAAAAAAGAAAAAGAAAAAAGGAAAGAAAAAGAAAAAAGAAAAAAAAAAGAAAGAAAAAGAAAAAGAAAGAAAAGAAAAGAAAAGAGGGCATAAAAGAATTTCAATAAAAGCCCCATGCAATAATAGTAACTTGGTCCATACCTTTCAAGCATGGCCAAGTTCTTTTTAAATTGATGTTGATTAGATTAGTGAATGAGTTTGGCTAAACATTTTAATCTTAGCCAAAGTATCTAGGTTAGATTAGTGAATAAATTTGGCCAAACTCTATAATCTTGGTCAGATAGCCCCAGGGTATAGAAAGTTCTTAGCCCAACAATCTAATATGGGTTAATTGTCATAGGAAGCTAGGTTAGAATATAGGCTAGTTGCTTTATTGCTTTATTTCAATAAAAACCAGCTGGATGTAAATGTTGCACCATGTTTAGATGCTTAAAAGTGGTGTTGGTCAAGCCCCATGGTGGTGTATACAGGAAAATCCTTGGAAAAACCCGCGAAATGCACTTATCCTAAGTTTCCTCGGTGCATGTATTTTCCGCGCCCTCACATATGCTTTGTTCATATATCAATGGTCCAGATGAATGCAGGCAGATCTACGGTGAACAGATTTTTCCAGACCCCCCCGACCGTTCTATCTTTAACCAAGGGGGGGGGGGGTCCGAAATTGCTAATAAGACCCGCGCGCATCTGGACAGCTCAGGTTTAAGCGCACAGATCTACGTTCAACATTGGATTATGGACCCCCCCCCCGTCTGTTCTTCCTTTAATGGAGGGGGGGGTCAGTAATGTGTGATAAACATCGCACATAGATCTACGGCCCAGAAGCAAGTGCACAGATCAACGACTCAAGATGTTTGTTGGACCCCCCTGACTGATCTTCCTTTAACTGAGGGGGGGGGTCCGGAATGGGATCTTTTCTCTGGCGGGCCCCTGTCTATACGTGGCATCGATCTATCGGTCTCGAGTCCCATCGCCTCCTACGGACTGACACACCTTCGTCACCCCCTGATGTCATCATCCACCTTTCCCGAAATAGTCACGTCCCATAAATCCTGTCATTCCTCCCCCCCCGTTTTCTCATGGAAAACCCCCTCACTATGAAATTTACCCCAATCGGTGGCCGCCACACAGCCATCTGTATCCCTCAGTCACCGTCACCCGCCATCTCACACTCTAAGTGATCCGTTGGATATTTATTACGGGATAACCTATCTGTTAACCAACTGACCTGTCTCCTGCACCCAATGGACACCTGTTTACTCAAAACTACCTTCACTCTTCCTATTTTCACCATTCACCCACTCATCGCACCAGAGAAATTTACACCGTTTTCTCCTCCGTCACAGTCAACTGCCACCATCCATAGTCATCCCCGCTAACTTTGTTTTTCTTGCAGGTATTGTTGCAGTAATGGCCCCAAAGTCCAAACAAACAGAAGGAGAGGAGAATCTGTTTCTCTCGCCTCCTGTCGACCTTGACAGGATCCCACTAGTCGACAAAGACCGCTTAATCGCAGATACAAAGTGCGATTTTGATTTTGCAGACCTTCAGTCATGGCTCGAGGAAGTTTTCCTGGACCAGAGTGACAAAATTGGACTCTGGGAGTCCAACTTACCCCTTTACCTCTTCCCTCATATTAACCCTTTTCCAGAGTTCTCCCTCAAGTGCCAAGCCCACTACATTCCTGAGCAACGAGCCATCGTTTCCTCGTCTGGAGAGATTATGTTCCTCATCACACCCAAATCCATCGACCAAATGATACAAGTCCCCCGAGATGACTCTGCATCACCATTCAACCTTGAAATTCTCACATAATTATACCAGAAGATGACCTTCCCCCAAAGAGCTCAAATATTCGAGCTTTTCCTCCCACCATCCGCTCAATTTCCCTCCACAAAACCCCCTTATCCTTCTTCAATATTTTTGACCAAAGGAAACCAGATCATCTCGTCCCTGTGCGCCTTGATGGGATACTATTCAGATCAGTGGGTAGATGAACCCATTCTGGGATTTTTATCCATCTTCTCTACCGATGAGAAGCCCACCACCCAGTTCGACTTCGGCACGTTTCCGACGAATAATATTCATGAACAGTTTGTTAATTTCGCCACGGAGGGCATGTTCTGGTACTCTTCCATACTGGCATATTTGTTCGTTTTCTTCCAAGTGGAAAAATTTGTCTTTTCTATGCAGAAGATGGATGGAGATGGTAGACCCCAGGCAGTGAACGCATGGACCTCCTTACTCAAGCACAACTCCATAGATTTCAGTTTCAAGGAGTTCATCGATCAATTCTACCACCCAATGGTGAGTATGCTTAGCGGCAGACCCGAGCCTTGGATAAATAATGAAGTTCAGAGGATCCTGCATCTTTCAGATCACACCAAGATGGGGGATTGGTATTTGTACCAATATTACACCGAGATCAGAGTATACAGGTGCGAGTTGGCACTGTATAAGCTGCCCAAGTACCTGCCTGTCAGAATTTTTTCTTTGGAATATATAAGGCAGATAATAAATTATGATGATATCCATTTTGTGTCACTAAAGAAAAAGCAACAGCTCAGAATCAAAGGGAAGATTTGCTCCTTCATTTGCAACAATTGTGGCGCTGGGGAAGAAGCAGACAGGCTGCTAAAGGAAATGAAGTTCTTCATGAGTTTCCGATGGAATTACGATCCATGTGGGATCATCTCCGAGATGAGGGTGAAAAACAAGAACATCCCATATGTCCATGAATCTAGGCCTGAAGTTGTGAAATTTGCAAACCAGACAGTATGGGAGGCTAACACATTAGTCGAAGTAGAACAACAGAATCCCCCAGCCACTGTATCACAAACAACCATGCCACATGTCCTGAAAGAGAAAAGGATTAGGAAATATTTATCTCTGCTTGTCACCGAGGTATCGTCAGAAGAATTCTAGATGCATACCAAGAGGCCTAAGACTATTTCAGTTCCTGGCCCAACCGGAGAAAAAGAAGCCCCGTCTACTACAGTGACCAAGGTATATAGACCACCCCTCGGTGCAAGCCTCCAGTGTGTCATAACCTCAGCATTGCCGAAGAAATATACAGATTCTCCGTCGACCACCCAACCAGGCAAGTTAGGGCCAAATCTGAGTATCTTTGAAAAATATGAGTTGATCAAGAAAAGAAACCAGACCCTGACCAACAACACTTGTGCCCAGTTCTGGAAGAAGACGTCCACTGCACAACATAGGTTGTTATCAGCTTTCGACACCGAGAAGGGAAAAATGCATATGGAATTCCTCCAAGCACAGGTGCCAGATCCAAAGGTGATCACTGATTACAAAAGGGCCACCTTTGAATTCCAGACGAAAGATGTGCATCCGGCTGATCAGATGGATCTGCACAAGCAGACAGGGGAAATGGTCTTTTATACGCTGGCGCATGCTTCCACTACTGCGTCCAAATTTAAAGTATCCCTAAACAACGTTCAAACACAACTAAAGTTGGAGAAGATATTGTCCTTTGCAAAGGACAACAGGATCAAGACTTTGGAGGAACTAGTCCTCAAGATCGGTTACGACCCTTCGAACCTGAAAGCAGCTAAGGAGATGATTAAAAACAAGAATGCTCACATAGCTTCCTTAAGGAAACAATTGAAACTCCTGCCCACAGAGGATTCGCAGGTGAAGGAAATAGCAGAGAAAGAAGGAGAGAAAGATGAAATGCTCAAGCTACTCATGGAGAAGAATGCACAGCTAAAGGAAATGGACGCTGAGATGGAGAAGCTAGTAAAAGAGAAAGAGAAACTGAAGCCAATGGAAGTCATTCCATTGAGTGCCATTCCAATTTTTGGAGTGAGCAAAACATCAGTGACAGAAGTCCCATCTGCTACTCCATTGACATCCCTGGAAAAGACAGCCGACCTGGCTAAGTCTATGGAAAATATGAACCTGCAGGAAACAGAGATCAGCAGGCTCAAAAAAAGGAACTCAAATCGTCCTTTCAGATCAGCCTCTCCAAGGAAAAGCAGGTGATAGATCATCTCAAACAAGAGTTACAATAGCTCCAAAAGCAAACAGTGGCAGGAAAAAATTTGGCCGAGGTTAAAGAAAGTGTATGGACAGACATCACCAAGTCCATGAATGAGATAAGTCCCATGATACAGATCATGTTTGAGCAGAATGAATTGGTGCAGAGAAGCAAACAGGCCATTGAGAAGATCAGATCAGAATTGGGAGAGATGCCAACACAGGCGAACGAGATCATCATGTTCCTAAATTCCAAGACCAGGGAGAAAATGGAAGAGTTGAAAATTGAAGACAGAACAGAGACCATCATTGAGGTCAAAAGAGTTTGGACCAAGAGAGGATTAATTCTTCAGCTGGAATAAAAGGTTCAGGCCATGGACCTAGGGGTACAAATATTTTTTAGTAACATTGAGGCTCTATAGAAGAAAGGTCTTCCTGGTCTGAAGGTAATCAATGACAAATTGATGACACTCCCAGACTACAAGAAGAGACTGGCCGATGTGGCTAAGGATAGTTCAAAGTTTGTAGGAATTCAAGGCAGCATCACTGGCAAGGAATTTCTAGATGCACTTCAGTGGGACGTCAATATTCAACATGAGATTCGATACATTTTCATCACCAAACCTACCTTCGCCAAGTACACAGAAATGGACGAAGTGTATCGAAGGCTACTCAAAGTCAACGTGCCCAGTCATCTTCGATGGGAGGAATTCTGTGATCTAATCGAGTAGCAGATGAGTTGTCCCAGCCCAGTCATTTGTCCAGTCAGATGAGGTCGTGCAGAGGCTTCATCAACAGCCCACCCAGAAATCAACATATAGTTACACCACATCATCAAGCAGTTCCTAGATTTAGGAAATTTGTTAAGTTAGTTAGGCTAAAAATAGATTTAGCACGTCCTGGTCATTAATGACAGGATCATTTGTAATTTTGAGTTATAAATACTTCATCTTTTGAAGTATTGAGGGTTTTTTATCTTCAGACCCTGAAGCTATCAGACTGTAATATTTTTGAAGAGATCTTCCATTAATACAAAGAGGCACTTTTACAGGATTCTTGTGTGTATTCACTGGTGATGTTTTTCTCTCTAAGTTGAATGTTATTCTCGCTTTGTTATCATACTGTTTTCTAAATCTAATCTTTAGGAGTAACGAATGTTGCAGGATTTATCTCGTATACCCTGTTTCTAACTCAAAATATTTTAGTGTTTTATCTTCTGGTTTTTTCCATAAAGAAATTCTTAACTGCTTCTTTGTTGAAATTATCTTTCTCGTCTTTTCTACTATACCCCATTTATACTATCGAAGAATCCAGTGATTATATTATCTCGCCCTGTGAAAGTTTTCTTTTGCGTTTCTGGTTTGGATTTCATATTTTATTCAAAACATGGACCCCATAGCCCAATGGATATGTAAACTATCTCAACCAACTCAAAAACACTACGGCACAAGATCGACTTATCTATTTACCTAACCTAATATTTAAAAGTTTTGAAACATAGCTAAATCATATAGAGAGATCCCTCTCTGAAGTTGGAAGGGCTAGATCCCAGCTTTGAAAGCGGTTGGATAAAGTTACCTCTCATAGATTTCTTCTTCCTAACAACCTCTTGGAAATTTACAGAGCGCTAACACATCCTTCGCGAGGTTCTATTCGATGTCCAAGTTGTTCATGACAATAGTTTGCCTTTCGGATAGTTCCTTCTAGGGTCTTTGGCTCATCAAATTCAATTTTGTTTCGATAGTCCTTAGGTAGTTCGTTGATGAAGCGTTGCACCTTTTCCTTTTCTACTTTTATATAAGGTACATACCTCAACAAATCGAGGAATTTGTTGACATATTCTTCTATAGTGAGTTGTCCCAGTTTGAGTTCATAAAACTCTTTAGTCTTCTCGTCGAAATATTTTTCCGACAAATACTTCTTCCGAAAGTATTTCTCAAATTGCTCCCAAGACAGGTCCTCTTCGTGAACCTGTTAAGAACCAAACATCAATATAGCATAGAAAAACCTCAGGAAAAGTACTCAACGCCTTGAAAAAGAGATAATTTCAGATAATAAGCCTCTTCGAGGGGGCAACCTCCTTTTACCCCACTTAAATGTTCAAAATGATTCAAAATGAAAATGTCTCCTTGGTATATATAGGAGACTAGGAGGTATAATTACAACTAATGGCCTAAAGCCGACATAAATAAAATAACATTACTAATATAATATGCCCCAATTAAGGGGTAATGAGCCAATATTAGATATTAACATGCCCCTCCCCTTGAGACAAGTGTTGTCCGCAACGCTTGAGTAACTTTGTATGCTTCTGTATAAAAGACTCATCTTCCCAAGTGGAATATTCAGCCGATAGTTTCCTCCATTTAAGGAGATACTCTGAAATGGATCTATTCCTCAGCTGGCAAATTCTTGTGTCAGTGATGGCTTCAGGCTCCAATATGATTTTTCCTTCCTCGTCAAGTTCTGGAAATATAGTTTGAATTTGGATCTTGTCACCTATAACCTTCTTTAAGCATGAAACATGGAAAACTGGGTGTACTCGTGAAGATCCAAGCAACTCCAATTTGTATGCCATAGTACCAATCTTTTACAACACCTTATAAGGTCCATAGTACTTTGGTGATAATTTATTATCCTTCTTGGCTTGCTTGAGGGACATCTGTTTGTATGGTTGTAGTCTTAAAAACACCCAATCC
>ML808306.1:231532-243946 GCA_009831015.1 Picea engelmannii
AGCCGACATAAATAAAATAACATCACTAATATAATATGCCCTAATTAAGGGGTAATGAGCCAATACTAGGGATTAATAGAACCCCTTTCACATTCTTAAGGTCTTCCCACCAAATGGAAGCCTTTCCGTTCAAGTTGAAGGTGGCCACTCGGGCCTTCAAATTTTCTGAGAAGTCATGGACTCTAAAATACTTCTTTATTCCAAGCAGCCAGGCCTCTGCTTCCTCTCCCTTCTTTATTTCACCATCGAAGGAGGGTGGTTTGGCCTTCCTGAATTCTTCGAATTTATGACCCTTGGAAATATTTCTCTTCTTCTGTCTTCTTCAGGAATAAGAACTAGTTCTGCTACTAGAAAATCCCTTTGAACCACCAGCTTCCTTCCCAGGGGAATCGTTCATCATTGTTCCTTTACTTATGGGATGGACCTTTTTCGAGGTGCTCCTTTCAGTGTGGCCACTGAGATGACCATGTTTTTGTACCTCGGTTTCATGCTGCATTTGTCTTTGTAGGTCGGATAAGCTCTACAGTAAAACCGCGTTAATTTTTGTTTGCTTCTCTTGTTCTTTCATCATCCTCTCATTGTCAACCTTGCAGCTTTGTAATTGACCATGAGGATCCTCACAATATCAGCTAGATCTGGAGGGGTCCCTACTACCCTCCTTTCGTTAGACTCTTCGTCTCTATTGTGGGAGCCTTCCCCCACTTCATGGTGAGTCACCATTCTCTACGTCTGCAATTTTCCGCTGTTGATATTCCACTTGTGTAAAAGGAAAAACGTTGGTTGTTAGTCAATATTTATATCTATTTACAACCAGTACATAATTCATATTTTTCACATCTACACACACACAATAGGAGTTTTCATTCTTAACTTCGACTTTCGATTAAGAAGGCTAAGACAGGGGGTTACTCCTTTCATTGTTTCAAACGGAGCTCATGCGCAACTCGTTCATGAGCCCAAGCAGACCAAGTGTTGTAACCATGCTCTGATAACAATTTGTAACATACCCACTTCAGAATTCGAAATTGTTCGGCCTTTTTCTTCTTTTCTCCGAGGAATGGAATTCCCTGAATCCCTACAGGGCCTGATATAGACCCTGCCATCCCTTATCCATACTCATATGATCAGTGGCTATGACCACATGCCTTATCAGAGAGGTGCTTGTCGGCTTTCGCGATTCGGTAAATTTCGATGCATGAATTTCCCTTTCTCTCTTGTCTTTCGAAGGGTTGAAACCCGAAATGGGTCTAACCACTTAACGAGATTAAAAACAACCCAAGTTAAGTTTGGGTACTCTACCCTTCAGTATTTTTCATACCATAATTTCGGGAGGTGCAATGACAGGAGGACTTACCGTCAGGTATCTTGAGTGTCAAAACACCGAAACACCATGTCTCGTGATGCAGGAGCATCTCTCCACGTCAGCCAGCCAGCCACATCGAGCGTGTTCATTCAAGCTGAAGAGAGGCGCAGTCCTCATTTGAAATTTGAATTTAATGTAATTAAATGTTTAAGCTGTTGAGATGGGAAGCCATGCCTTTGTGCAGGCTGTAGATAAGAGCGGCCATTAATGTTTGGATGGTTGAGATCTAGATCTGATTCTGGACTAGATAGCCCATTCAATGCAATTGAATAGGGTAGGTAGGTTGGAGGGAAGAGCTCGAAGAACCCCCTCAGGTAAAAGAGATTTTCAGATCTCATTTTGGAGTTGGTGAGGATTGATATGAGTAAAGCCAGAGAGAGCTCGAGAACACCTTGTAATTATGTAATACAAAAGAGCAGTTTTTCCTGCGTTAATGTGTGTTATGTGGATGTCTATGTGTGTTCTCTATGTATGTTGTAGATGTATGTTATGTTGATGCATTTTGCAGGAGTTGTTTGGTTTCAGGCTTGAGAGGTCTTTGAGGTTTCATGTCAGGAGGGCATGACAGAGTGTTGCGGTCTCTGAATACCAGTGCACAGAGGTTTCACTTCTGAACACTGCGGGTTTAGACAAAGATGTGTTGCGGCACAGGAACTGGAGTCAACAACTCAGGAGAAGACCTCAAGGTTGTTGAAAACCTTGGAGGCAAGGCTGTGTATGAGAGACACAGTTGCAGACAAAATTCTGCTTTGAATTCTGTAAAGCTCTGCCAAGTGGGCATTGAGCATATGCATAGTGGTGCTGAGGGAGGAACTCTGTTGTGAGTTCAGATAGAAGCCAGAATCACTGAGGATTATGAGAAGCTCTGCCAGGTGGGCATCGAGCGGGTGCAAGGAGTGCACGATAGAAGATAGAACTACTGAACGTTCTGTGAAAGGGAAACTCTGCCAGGTGGGCATAGAGAAGGTGTGCAGATAGGCACAAGAAGAATGGAACACTTTGAGTTATGGAACTTAGAGGAAGAATCCACTAAGGGATCTTCGTTGGGTTACTGAATACCCAGAAGGCTTTGCAAGAAGTTTCTTGAGGCAGAAGGATAGCCAGGAGGGCGTCTATATTCTCCATATATGGGAGAAGAAAGATAAAATCCCTTAGGGGTCTGAGTGGTTGAGAAGCTCAAGAGGGAAGTGCCTTTCACGCACAGAGTCAGACTGCAAGGAGTGCAGTGGCTAAAGAACTCTTTGGAGAGTTCAAAGTTCCCAAAGCTCAAGGAAGGTAGCGTTTTCATATGTGTGGCAAAGCTCGGAGTCGGAGAGCTGCAAGAGAAGGGAAGAAAGGAGAACAAAGGTTGAGGCCTTTGGAAGACTTGGAAATTTTCCAAGCATAAGAAGAACGCGCAAAATCTCAGGAGGGAGCTCAGTAGCTGTCAGATCGGATCGAGAGAAGAAGATCTGGACCGTCGGTTTTCACGTCCAGGAAAGAGCACCAGAGGAAGCGCACAGGAAGAAATGATCTGCACCGTCAGATCTGGAGAAAAATCTCGTCAGCCGTCAGATTGGACGAGAAGCGCACAGAGGAGAGGAGATTGTGGTCTGTCGGATGTTCACACAGAATCCCGTAAGTTGTTGGATCGGGAGAATATGATCAGAGTTTATCCTCTGGATTAAGCATGCAGGAGAAAGGATCTGGGCCGCCAGATCTTGAGTAGATATCCGTCAGCTGTCGGATTGACTGGAAGGTGCACGGTGGTTAAACCATCGGGAACAACCAATGTAAAATCCCGACGAGAGGCATAGCCATCGGGATAGCAGCCATCGGTATATCGGGATTCTCGAGGTGAAGAAAATTGAGACACTTCAAGTCTCGAAACACCGGGAAGATCTGGACCATCCGTTGGTGGAGACACGTGGCGGAGATCGAGCGCTCGTCGATACTTTGGTGCATCGGGATATCGGCATTCCCGTGAACATGAGATCGGGAATTTCCTTGGGGAATTACCCGGAATAATCTGAGCCGTCTGTTTGGGGAGACAGGTGTCAGAAATCCATAGAGAGTCGGGATATTCGGCATCGGGAAATCGAAGTTCCTAAGGTCGAAAGAATTGGGACATCACAAGTCTCGAAATCCCAGAGAAATTGGGACCGTCCATTCTAGAAGGGATGCGTGGCAGCAATCGGAGCCATCGGGGAAAGGTCGACAAGAAGTCATTGATCAGTATTTGGGTCATCGGGATATCGGGGATCCTGGTGACAAGGTGTTTGTGCATTTTGGAATCACGAAGTCCGGAACCCCGATGAGTGGGAGCCAGCTGTCAGCATATCAGAGAGGCAGGGATCGCCATTGTGTAGGCCAGCTGTCAGCATAGCGGAGAATCGGGATTTGAGGAATCAGGAATCCCGTGGACATATGCATTTTGAAATTTGAAACCCTATAGCCCCGATGGGAGACAAGGCTGCGGTCTTCTGAGTTAGCGGTCATATGGGCCGGGAGCTAGCTAGGAGAGCTAATGCGTAGAGAGCGTGTCAGGATTCGAGGAATCGCGAGTCCTGAGGACTATTGCATTTTGGCATTGGAAAGTTTGAAACTCCGATGAGGACACAAGGCTACGGTCTTGTGAGATAGAGGTCATGAGGACCACGAGCTTAGCCTGGAGGGCTAGCGGGAATTAGAGCTCATCGGGATTTTTAAGCCTAAAACCCCGACGAACAGGAACATAAGACTGCAGTCTTATGAGAACTAGTCACATGGACTAGGATCCTATCTAGGGAGGGGCTAAGGCTGAAAGGAGGTCATCGGTGATTGAGGATTGAAGAGTACAAGGACTCTCGACGACGGGGAACACGAAACCCCGAAACCCGATATTACATTCCCTGTGGAGAATTTGTCCATGGTCGTTTAGAAGGCCATGACAGGGTGAAGAAAAGACCTGTGGGTCAATTTTCGAAGGGATTCCTTTTGGGAGTCCAAGGAGATAATTCGGCTCGAAGAGGGGATTGGAACAATCCTGTGAGTAGGAGAGCACGATGAGGAGGTGGTCGCGATTCTCTCACTGTGTCAAGTGGTATCAGAGTAGATTCTTGTCTGTATATTTTAGGCAAGAGGAGGAAGAGATAAAGAGCACTCTGATACACACGTCAAGTGGTATCATATCTTGATTCTTGTCTATATATCTCAAGCAGGAAGAGGCAGGAATAGGTAAAGAGCACTATAATACACATCAAGTGGTATCAGAGCGGGATTTTGTTTGTATATTGCAGACAGAGGAGGCAAGAGGAAGACAGAGCACTGGAGGACTCTGTAAGGACTTGTTTGCAGGTCGGAAGCAGTCCATAGACACTCAACAGGACTATAAGATGAAGCTGGACACACTCCAGATGCAGAGTGACAGCAACAGATCTGTCAGGGAGGCATATAGACACAGCAAGACGGCTACTGAAAGCCATAGGAAGAAGACCAAAGCAGAAAAACTTGCAGAAATGGATGAAGAGCTTGTTGATATAAGAGCAGAGATAGAAAGGCTCGAGTTAAAGATGCGGTAGGATAAGAATCCAATATGGGTGTATGAGTGGCCCATGAAGAAGCCAAAGATGAAGTGGCCAATCAGGGAGCTGATGGTCATAAGATAGCGTAGGCTGTTAAAGGAATGGTTGAGGTATGTTGAAAACCTCAAAGCCACAGAGGAGGAATTGGTTCAGATATGTGAACCAGAAATTGGAGAAATTCTTGGTGAAGAGAATGGATTGGGATCGTCTGATGATCTCAAGAACTGCCAGGAGGGCAGAGAAGTAGAAATTCTCATTTTCCAGGAGGGCAACAGATTGAGATCACTGTGGGATCTCACGGACTATCAAGAGGACAGTGAGGGAATTTTACATTGCCAGTTGGGCAGTGAAAGGAGATCGTTGCAGCATCTCGAAGACTGTCAGGAGGGCAGCAGAAGCATCTCAAACTTCCAGGTAAGCAGATATGAGCATTCGAGACTGTCTGAAGGTCTCATGGACTCGGAGGTGAGTTCAATTCAGCAAGGGTTGCTGATGAAGATGGGATCGGTTGATCTCATAGTCTTCCAGGAGAGCAGCGAAAGCATCCCATATTGCCAAGTGGGCAGGGATGAGAAGATGAGTTGCAATTAGCCGGAGGAGTTGACCGAGCAGATGAGACTGTCTGAGGGTCTCATAAATTCAGAAATAGAGTTGGATCAGCATGTGCAGCTGACAGAGGAGGAGGAGCTGAGAGATATTCTGATGATTGGGGGAATTGGAGTATTCCTACCATTTTCCTAGGAGGAGGCGGAAGTCTGTGTTGTAGATGATGCAGCAACAGCAATAGAACAATCAGCCGAGACTGTCAAGGAGGAATTGGAGCAGACTTTGGAAGCTGCCCAAGCAGACGAAGAAGAAAATGAGAATTCGGAGGAATGTCTCAACGCTTTCAGCTAGGAAGCTGAAAGAGCTGTAGCATTGGAGCTGACAGCAAAAGAAGCAGAAGAGGATGACGAGCATTCTGAGGAATGGCTCAGCATTTTCAGCCAAGAAGCTGAAGAGACTGCAACTTGGGAGTTTGCAGCAAAAGAAGAAAAAGGGGCAGACAACATTTTCTTTGTTGATATGTGGGAACAGATTGAATCCCCGGAGGAAAGGGTGAAAGTGTAGGGCGTGCACATCCAACAGGTGAAGTTGGAGACTGATGAAGGAGGCATGGGAGATCATAATGATCTACTCATGTGCCAAAAAAATTTGCAGTTAAGGAGACTACAAAAGCAGAGCCAGCCATGGGAGCAGCTGGATGCAGTGATCGAAGAGATCATGGAGCTGATGATCCGATCAGCAAAAAATGGCAGCGAGGAGAGACTGAGTAGAAGGAGAGTAGCCGAAGAAGCAGAGCAGCAGCAACAACAGCAGGAAGATGGAGCAGATGGAAAGATCCAAAGACTTATTTGGGATCCAAGAGGATTCCAACAGCTTAGAGGGGAAGCGTACGAGTAGGAGCTCATGATTTTGCAGCTGAGGAGTTTGATGCAAGAGCATCTCTCCATGTCATCCATCCAGCCAGCCAGCCACGTCGAGCGTGTGCATTCAAGCTGAAGAGAAGCGCAGTCCTCATTTGAAATTTGAATTTAATGTAATTAAATGTTTAAGCTATTGAGCTGGGAAGCCATGCCTTTGTGCAGGATATAGATAAGAGTGGCCATTAATGTTTGGATGGCTGAGATCTAGATCCAATTCTGGACTAGACATCCCATTCAATGCAATTGAATAGGGTAGGTAGGTTGGAGGGAAGAGCTCGAAGAGCCCCCTCAGGTAAAAGAGATTTTCATATCTCATTTTGGAGTTAGTGAGGATTGAGATGAGTAGAGCCAGAGAGAGCTCGAGAACACCTTGTAATTACAGGAATTTTCCATTTTAATACAAAAGAGCAGTTTTTCCTGCGTTACTGTGTGTTATGTGGATGTCTGTGTGTGTTCTCTCTGTATGTTGTAGATGTATGTTATGTTGATGCATTCTGCAGGAGTTTTTTGGTTTCAGGCTTGAGAGGTCTTTGAGGTTTCATGTTAGGAGGGCATGATAGAGTGTTGCGGTCTCTGAATACCAATGCACATAGGTTGCACTTATGAACATTGCGGGTTCAGAAAAAGGCGTTCTGCGGCACAGGAACTGGAGTCAACAACTTAGGAGAAGACCTCAAGGTTGTTGAATACCTTGGAGGCAAGGCTGTGTATGAGAGACACAGTTGCAGACAAAATTCTGATGTGAATTCTGTAAAGCTCTGCCAAGTGGGCATTGATCATATGCACAGTGGTGTTGAGGGAGGAACTCTGTTGTGAGTTCAGACAGAAGCCAGAATCATTGAGGATTCTGACAAGCTCTGCCAGGTGGGCATCGAGTGGGTGCAAGGAGTGCACGATAGAAGACAGAACTACTGAACGTTCTGTGAAAGGGAAACTCTGTCAGGTGGGCATAGAGACGGTGTGCAGATAGGCACAAGAAGAAGGGAACTCTATGAGTTATGGAACTTAGAGGAAGAATCCACTGA
Source organism: Picea engelmannii (assembly GCA_009831015.1). Classification (NCBI taxonomy): domain Eukaryota; kingdom Viridiplantae; phylum Streptophyta; class Pinopsida; order Pinales; family Pinaceae; genus Picea; species Picea engelmannii. Next base: position 238,929 of record ML808306.1, read on the forward strand.
GGGATCTTCGTTGGGTTACTGAATACCCAAAAGGCTCAGCAAGAAGTTTCTTGAGGCAGAAGGATAGCGAGGAGGGCGTCCATATTCTCCATCTATGGGAGAAGAAAGATAAAATCCCTTAGGGGTCTGAGTGGTTGAGAAGCTCAGGAGGGACAGTGCCTTTCACGCACAGAGTCAGACTGCAAGGAGTGCAGTGGCTGAAGAACTCTTTGGAGAGTTCAAAGTTCCCAAAGCTCAAGGGGGACAGCGTTTTCATATGCGCGGCAAAGCTCAGAGTCAGAGAGCCGCAAGAGAAGGGAAGAAAGGAGAACAAAGGTTGAGGCCTTTGGAAGACTTGGAAATTTTCCAAGCATAGGAAGAACGCATAGAAGCTCAGGAGGGAGCTCAGAAGTCGTCAGATCATCTGGAGAGAAGAGGATCTGGACCGTCGATTTTCACGTCCAGGAAAGAGCACCAGAGGAAGCGCACGGGAAGAAACGATCTGCGCCGTCAGATCTGGAGAAAAATCCCATCAGCCATCAGATTGGGCGAGAAGTGCATAGAGGAGAGGAGATTATGGACTGTCGTATGTTCACACAGAATCCTGTAAGTCGTTGGATCGGGAGAAGATGATCAAAGTTTAGCCTCTGGAGTAAGCATGCAGGAGAAAGGATCTGGGCCGCCAGATCTTGAGTAGATATCCGTCAGTCTTCATATTGACTGGAAGGTGCACGGTGGTTAAACCATCAGGAACAACCAATGTAAAATCCTGACGAGAGGCGTAGCCATCGGTATAACAACCATCGGTATATCAGGATTCTCGAGGTGAAGAAAATCGAGACACTTCAAGTCTTGAAACACCGGGAAGATCTGGATCGTTCGTTGGTGGAGACACATGGCGAAGATTGAGCGCCTGTCGGTGCTTTGGCACATTGGGATATCGACATTCCCGTGAACATGAGATTGGGAATTTCCATGGGGAATTATCTGGAATAATCTGAGCCATCCATTTGGGGAGACAGGTGTCAGAAATCCGTAGAGAGTCGAGATATTCAGCATCGGGAAATCAGAGTTCCTGAGGTCGAAAGAATTGGGACATCACAAGTCTCGAAATCCCAGAGAAATCGGGACCGTCCATTCTGGAAGGGACGCGTGGCAGCAATCGAAGCCACCGGGGAAAAGTCAAAAAGAAGTCATCAATCGGCATTTGGGTCATTGGGATATCGGGGATCCCGGTGACAAGGTGTTTGTGCATTTTGGAATCGCGAAGTCCGGAACCCTGATGAGTGGGAGCCATCTGTTAGCATATCAGAGAGGCGGGGAGCGCCATTGTGTGGGCCAGCTGTCAGCATAGCGGAGAATCAGGATTCGAGGAATCAGGAATCCCGTGGACATATGCATTTTGACATTTGAAACCCTATAGCCCTGATGGGAGACAAGGCTGCGGTCTTGTGAGTTAGCGGTCATATGGGCCAAGAGCTAGCTAGGAGAGCTAACACGTAGAGAGCGCGTCAGGATTCGAGGAATCGCGAGTCCTGAGGACTATTACATTTTGGCATTGGAAAGTCCGAAACTCCAATGAGGACACAAGGCTGCGGTCTTGTGAAATAGAGGTCACGTGGACCACGAGCTTAGCCTGGAGGGCTAGCGGGAATTAGAGCTCATCGGGATTTTTAAGCGTAAAACCCCGACGAACAGGAACATAAGACTATGGTCTTATGAGAACTAGTCATGTGGAATAGGAGCCTATCCAGGGAGGGGTTAAGGCCAAAAGGAGCTCATCGGTGATCGGGGATTCAAGAGTACAGGGACTCTCGACGATGGGGAACACGAAACCCCGAAACCTGATATTACATTCCCTGTGGAGAATTTGTCCATGGTCGTTCAGAAGGTCGTTACAGGGTGAAGAAAAGACCTGTGGGTCAATTTTCGAAGGGATTCTAATTGGGAGTCCAATGAGCTAATTAGGCTCGAAGAGGGGATTAGAATGATCCTGTGAGAAGGAGAGCGCGATGAGGAGGTGGTCGCGATTCTCTCACTGCATCATCTCGTCCACACTACTATTATTTCGGGGTTTCGCACTTTGGGTTTTCGGGACTGGCGAGTACAAGAGAGCTTTCCAATAGGTATCTTGGGTACCAAATTACCAAAACCACCAATATTATCCATGCTAAGACATTTCGGCACTTCCCCTTTCAGGATTTCGCATTAAGTGAGAACAAGGGGTCTTGCTCCTAGGTTTCTCGGAAGCCGAAGACTCTGAGTCATCAAAACTCTAAACATGCTCCACTATTTCGGGGTTTCCTCCATTGGGATTTCGCGAATCGGGGTTTTGAGACTGGAAAATCCATGGGGCCAGCACTTAGGTACCCCGGGTGCCGAAATAGCAAAGTCTAATAACTTCTCCACACCCTATTTTTCAGGACTTCGTAAGTTGGGATTTCGGGACTTGCAAGTACAAGGGAAACTTACCCTTGGGTCTTCCGAGTTCTAAAAAGCCAAAATGCCAAATCAAGTCACACTATGCCAATTCGGGATTCCGCGAGTTGGGTTTCGTATATCGGAACTTCGCGATACAAGAGGTCGAGCTTCACGCTCCTCGACTACCTGAATGCTGAAAATCCGATACACCCGCTCATCATACACTTGACCAAATTCGGGGTTTCGCAGTTCGGGATTTCACAACTAGTGGGTACAAGGGAACTTATCCTCGAATATCCTGGTTCCCGAAATACCGAACATCAATACTTACCCATGCTAGTCCAATTCGAGGTTTCACGAATCGAAGTTTCATGACATGCACAGACAGGAGGTCTTGCACCTAGATATTGCGGGAGCCGAAACTCCAAAATACAAACTCTTAAACCTGCGCATCTATTTCAGGATTTCACCCATCGTAATTTCACGGGTCGGGGATTCGGGACTTGCAAGTACAAGGAACTCGCCTTTAGATATCCCAGGTCCCGAAACTCGGAGATCTTATAACTTCTCCATACTATTATCATTTCAGGATTTCACAAGTCGGGGTTTCGGGTCTTGCGAGTACAGGAGAACTCGTACTTAGGTACCCCGGGTGCTGAAACTTCAAAAACTCATAACTTACCCACATTCTAGCATTTCGGGATTTCATATGTCAGGATTTTGCGAGTCATGAGGACAAGGGTTCTTACCTTCTGATCTCCCGAGTGCCGAAAAGCCGAAACGCTTACCGGCCGCCACGTGTACTCTATAGTTGGACGGTCCAGGTACTCCCATGGGTCTTGGAATCAACGGTCCTGATTTCTTTGCTACTTACGAAGGTTAAAAATGGGTCGAGGCATTAACGCCTACATTCCTTCATCCAATTTAATAGTTGTAACAGACCTTAGATCCTCCGAAAGGATCTCATTCGTGTATTTAGCAAGAGGAAGGGTATCCTGGGTACCAAACCACCGAAAGGTCCTTAATTTATCCACACGTTGTCATTTCAGGATTTTCTGGGTTAGGGTTTCGGGACTCGCGAGTACAAGAGGACTCACACCTAGATACCCTGGGTGCTGAAACTCTGAAATATTGAAGTCTAAGAATACCATTGTCTCCCACGCAGGATTTTAAAAACTACGCCATTAATTCCTTCTTCAGGCCCTTGTGTAGATTTCACCAGGTTTGAAGACCCGACTCAAAGGTCCTCTTAAAATCTCTGATCTATTAGCTTCTGTGACTGGTAGTGAGCAAGCTCAAGGTTTTTACTGCGATGGCAGTCCTTTCTAGGCACTTACCCCGGCTCTATAGAGTGAGGGAACTTTCCCGAAAGGATGCCCCTGTGGGGAAAAGGAATCTATCCAGAGTATTACATGAGGTAAATAAGGGAACAAATTCCCGAGAGAAGACCTGAAAAACTGCACTTATTCATTAAATATATATATGTATAAGTTGTATGCGGTCGTTCCGCTATAAGCATGCAACCACCATTTCTGATCAAAACACCGTACAGACAGTCTTATACTAAAATCATTCATAATTTCACAAACCATGAACATACATGTCAAAATATTTAAATTCAAGATACAAGATATAACACTTATCAGAAAAACACCGGGTTTGATGCAACTGCTGAGAGGGGTGCTCGTTTCGTCCGAAACATAGGCTCAGTGACTTTGAATGGATTTACCACTAGCCACCCCCGAGCTAGAACACGATGCTTGAGACTCTATGTCTCTTTTCTTCAGTGATCGAGAACAAAGGTTACTCTCCTTCTTCTCTACTATCACTCACTCTGTATTTTGTTCCAGAGTTCTTCTGATCCTTTTCCTACAATCTCCCCTCTCGTCCCCGTCCCTTCCACACCTTTTACCTACCTTTTATTTTCCAACGAGGCTGCGTGTGGCATGAATTTCCCCGCGGTGGTCAAGTCTAAAGCCTCCATGGATGGGCAGTTCACCCCCATCCCTCATTAACTCATGAGGAGCCTCTTCACCTACCAACTTGGCGAGTAATTAATTTCAGGGCCAACGAGTTGCTCTTGGTTCTCTGGGCCAGTGAAGACCAAATATGGTATTGGTTTTAGTGGAAGTTAGTGCCACCACCTTTCTTTAGCCATCATGGTCTCTTTTTCAGCACATCCCCCTCCCAACAGTCCTGCAACATATATATATATATATATATATATATATATATATTCATAATGTTAATTTACATTTGTCGACCTTGTATACTAAAGTCCATTTAGAATCACACATTCACATCTTTGATTTTGCCACAGTTCTTGGCCAGCATAATTATTTTTACAGACTGGGGGAAACAGGGTGTTACATCCATATATGTAAAGAAAGCAATTCTTAGGCTTGGTACTAGATATTCCATTGGAACAACAACTTCGAGACCATAAACCAACTTGAAAGGGGTCTTCATTGTCAGTTTCTTGCAAGTAGTTCTATAGGCCCATAATATTGTTGGTACTCTTAAATCCCAATCATCCTTGTTCACACCCCAAATATTAGTTAGTGTTGTTTCCAAAATCTTGTTGAATGCTTTAATTGTACCATTTGCTTGTGGATGGT
>ML808306.1:260899-274763 GCA_009831015.1 Picea engelmannii
GGATCATCATATTGAATCTTGTCACCAATGGAAGGTGGCAGTCCACTCAGATACCTCTGAATCTTGACAGCCTCGTCTTTGATGAATGGAACATACTTCAGTAGTTCCAGAAAACTTCGTTCATAGTCATCAATGGTCATACTTCCCAACTTGAGTTCGAATAACTCCTTCATCTTTCTGTCATAGTATCTTTTAGTCAGGTATTTCTTCTCGAAGTACCTCTTAAATTCCTTCCAAGTGACCTCTTTCTCTTTGATGTGTTGCACCTGCACAAACTGATCCCACCACATGGATGCTTTTCCTTTCAATTGGTACATTGCAATTCTTCCTTCTGTATGGGCAGAATAATTCTGCAGTTGAAAGTATTTCTTCATGCCCAGCAGCCATGTCTCAACATATTCCTCCTTCTTATGTTCTCCATTGAATGTTGGAGGCTTAATCTTGTTCATCTCTCCTTTCAATTCCTCCCTTCCATATTTTCGATGTTTTCTGGTAGGGGACGGGCTTGAACTACTGTTTGTCTCCTTGCCCGAATGCTTCGGGGAGAGACGGTAATGTCTGTCACCACTCCTCGATCTCCTTCTCCCCTCAGGGGTTCTGAGACTTCTTGATCTTCTTGTGTCACTCCCTTTTTCCAATTTATTTTCTATTCTTTCCAGGATCTTCAACATTTTTAAATTGAATTCACCCTGTCAATCCCGGATTTTCATGAGCTTTCGGCTATCAGCTAGGCGAGCATGGGCATCTTTCTGCAATCTTTCGATGAGTTGCATCATATGTTCTTCCTTATCCATCTCTTTTCTGTGTCCATTGGAGTTCGATCCTTCCACTCCCATATTAACATCCTTTCCTTTCCGTTCATCTCCAGTTTCAGAGGCAATCATCACCTTTTCCCATTCCATACTCAGCATTGGTTAGCTGGAATCCTGAACTCCGTTGAACTCTGCACACGCACTGTGCAATTAAATTCAAAGTTTTTCAGGCCATTACTCCTTCGGAACAATCCATAACATTTATAAGCCAATATGAACAAGAACGAAAGACATTTTGATTCAATTAAGTTTTCTGAGCCCTCATTTGGTTTTGCAATTTTCGTGTTTTCAAAACTTTCATTTTCGGCACTTCAGGATTTCAGGACTTCGGGTTTTGGTCCATGAAGATCCCACAGTTAGATATTTGTAACCAGAGTCACCCTTTTTCAACTCGTGATCTCACGAGTTCATGAGTCGAAGACCCTCGACTCGTTTCCTCTAACCACCAATACCCGAGATGCAACACGAGTATGGCTCCCTCCTTGCTAGCGTCTGCTATGCATGACCGTAGTCTAGGTCTAAGTGCTAGCACCCTTCACTATTCGCACCTTCATGAGTTGTGGAATCCAACCCTGGTGCCTCCCTTTCATGAAACTCTGAGAGGTGATGTTGACTTTTCTCCTCTCGTTCTCGCTACTTCACGACTTCGTGAGTTTCAATGTCGAGCTCCCATGGCCTTATCTCACGAGTCCCTGAAATCGTGAATTACTTTATTCTCCGGGCCCACAGCACAGTTGTCACCCATCACTACCATGCCATGTGGTACGTTCAGGAGGGTCCACATCGCTTTTAATGACGTCATCGGGTCCCACCACTCTCGTCTTTCTCTTCGACTCACTGGCACATGGTATGCATTCATGCGTCCACGTCCCATCCAAGCATGGAATCCAACGGTCAGATCCCCTCCTCGGATCCACGGCACAAATCCTTTCGGTGTTTCGGGGTTTCGGAATCGGACGTTCATGCATCCACACATCTTGAACTTCTATTTGCCGAAATCATGAAATCACTGTGTATTAAACTACTTGATCCAACGGTCAAGTTCTTCTCCCCACGATCTACGGTGTAGATTTTTTCGGGATTCGCGTATCGCGATTTTCCACATTCCTATGCAATTTCAAAAAGGGATTTAAGCCCTACGCATACTCTCCAGATCCGACGGTCACAAAGGTCCACCTTTCCTCCCGAGAAGATCCTAAGGTTCTAACATTATCGCTATGGATGCCTATTTCCCCATGGCCATAGACCATCCCGAATCTGGTTTCACACATCACTAACCTCCTGAGCTTAAAACTCGTCAAGTAACTCCTTGACCCTTTGGGGAAAACCAAGGTCCGAAATTGGCTTTCCAGACCCAATTTCCCCCGCACTCTGGGTCCAAAGACGGCTCCACTGGCCCATCCAGGCTTAGTGTCGAAACCTTGGCTCTGATACCAAACTGTAGCACACCCTTTTTGTGGCTACCAAGGTTTAATCACTATTAAGAGAAGGTTATAACACTACTCTACACATAACTCATACAGGTATTATAAATCTCATGCATTTAAACAAATAAACACATTCCACACAGAGTATTCATATGAGTTACTGCCATAATTAACAATCAATAGCATTTCATACTAACTCATATACACAGCGGAAATCATGATAACATGAACGGTAGAGTCATGCAAAACGTGATAAAAACATAATCAGATACTTATCTTTTAATAGTGGTAGAATCCACCAACCAAGTGCAGGCCTTCCACGAACCTCCCAACCTTAGACCGCACTTCTCATCAACTCAGCAGTGGGTCACCCCCGAGCTGGGACTAAGCTCCACCCCAAGGCAAGGAATTCTAGGCTAGGCTGAGGTTATAGGGAAAACAACACACAACCACAAGGATGGAATGCCCTCCCAGGAATCTCCCACGCTCACTGCCCATAGACCCTCATTCCCCACATGCCTATTCCACCCCAAGAGAATGCACCTTCTCTGTCACCTGGACAGTCCTTCGGCTGCCAATCTCCCTTACCTTGGGTTATAGGAATAGACCGGACCGAAAGTCTCCAGGCTCTATGGCAGCTACAGGGTTCCTTCCAGGAGTTCTCTCCTTCCCCTGCACACTCTCTCACCTGGAGTGAGTCGCTCATAGGCCAACAAGTGTCACACAGTCCAGTACTACGTAATCTCAACAATCCTATAGAGAAACAGACACAGGCTTTCCAAAAACTAGTTCGGCAATCACAGGATGGCTTCACAATCACGGCTTCAGAACAGGGAATGTTCGCATAGGCTCGCTCAGCTTTCCCGAACAAGAAAAGACTCTTCCCCGAATTCAACACAGGATTCTCGTAGGCTGGGGTTATACGCACGAGATTTCTTAGAATTAGACACAGACATTCGAGTCACAGGGTCTCCCCCCCCAGGTTCTCTATAGGAGTCGGGTTAGTCATACCGCTCAGAGCTCCGTACGTGTTTAGACAATCCGGTGGAATGGGAATGGAATCTGCTCACAACTCACCCTGGTTGTTTTATTCACATGCACCAGGGTTGACACTCGTCACCCATGGAACTGCATGCGTTCCACCAGCACACGTTCCTCCCTCCACTTGGGAATTCACGTGTCCTTCCAAAAGGACTTAGGATAAAAAGGTGTGTTGCACATATCTTTTTGGAATAATATTAAAATATTATTCCCATGCTTAGGCCCCCTAGGCTTAGCCCCCAGGCTCAACACTTAGCCCCTTTCCCACCTTCCAACCCCTAATTCCTTGCCCACTATGTGGATGCTCAGTCCCCCTTCACTCATTCATCGTGGTCGGTCTGCACCTGGCGGTGTTTATATTTTATTAAAATGTTTTGCATACATATAAGTACAACAGCAGGCTCCTGGCCTTCACCACTTAGGTTCCCTGACCTAACAAACACATAAGTTTCTAGCTTATAAGAACTTGGCTCACCATCCTATAAAACATAATGACATTCCTTTTAAAACTTGGTTTACAACAGGGCTCGGCCTTGGGGACACTACACGACCCATTCCTCCTCCTCTTCCTCTTCCTCTGAATCCACTGCGAGGATTGAAGTTGCCTCTCCCAGGAGAGTTATACTGCGTAGTGTTTCCTTCTTGTTGTAATTCACCTTGAATCTTATATATGTCTCTCGACCTTTCATGCATGAGATCGTTAGCCCTACAATCCTTATCATCATGTTCCACGGACTTACAGAATGTATAGTACAAATTTGTAGGTGTCTGAACATACTTTTTCATGTAGTAGCACTCACCAGGGCGATGTATGTTTCTGCATACCTCGCACCAAGGTAAGGTGACTTGCTTTAAAGGGATCGGAACTCCAGAAGCCAAGTATTCATTGAAAAGGGGACAATGTTCCTTGTCATGGCCTTTTGATCTGTGTCTGATGCACCAAATGTCTTCTCTTTTATCTTTTCCCTTGTCTTTCTTCATATCTTCGACCTGCAAAGACAAACTAGTTAGATGACTCAAGATCTGACTCATACCTGAGTTGGATTCTCCCATAGGGGCTGATTCTAATTTCATGGAGATCTCCAATGCCTCATACTGTGAAGCAATATTCTATTGCATCAGGGGAACTCTGATGTGTGGTAAGAGGGAAACAATGAACCATTCTTTGTTCTATTCATCTGGGATCTAAAAAGTCAATCAACCTGTTAAGGTTTTGAATCTCTGATCGAATTCCCAAACAGGTTTGGCCACCTTCTGCTTGATATCTTTTAACTATGTAATACATTGTGACTCTGACTTGGGTTTCTTGAACTCTACAATCAGCCCATTCTTAATCTGATGCAGTGGCTTAGGCTGTGCAAGTCCTTGGACAAGCTTCATGTACCAGCTCAATGCGCAATCCCTCAGAGTGGTACTAAACTGGGTTCTTTTGATAGCTTCGTCAGTGACATTTTTAATATTTCATGCGGCTTCACATAGGAACCAGTGTTGATCAAGATATTTATATCCATATCCCCTAAACATAGGAATCCTCATCTCATATACCATATATCTTCCTAGGGTTCCTGATTGAATATGTGGTGGACTACTATTGATAGTAATCTAGACACTCTCATGGCTGGGATCACTTTGATTTCTTAATGAGACTGAATCAATAGGAGGGATAACCGTACTTACCTCGATGGTCTGCATAGTTTCTGAGGTTTTAGGTTCTCCCCGTCAAAGCTCTTTAACTTTCCCTTCCTCTGTCCCAGCAGGTTCTGAATGTTCCCCGTCTATTAGACCTGCCTCTTCTCCACTATAGAAACCTTCGTCCCCATAGTTCTTCTTGAACAGGTTCACAAGGTGAACTTCTCTGAACACTCTCCCACTAAGCGTATGTCCAGCTTTTGTGTTGTTTTCGTTGTTTGAATTCTTGAACATTAGCCTTTCTAGATCTGATCGATCTATTGTATCTTCAAGATGTTCTTTTCATGCAATAGCATATTGAGTCTCAACTTCAGGAATTGTAAAAATTTTCCTCTAGGTCCTGTTAGGTTATGAAAAATGTATAAATATCTTCCTTTTTCCCACATTTCATGATATCATCTTGATTGACTTTTCGGTTAATTAGGAGAAAATAGGATAGAAAATGAATAATATACCCTTTAGTGTTATTGTTGAAATTAGATTACATATATCCTAAAATACGATTCGAATTGTTTGATTTTGTTACAGGATTGGTTAAATATTGTCAAACCCGAGATAGCAAAGGAAATCTTGAAGATGCGCAAGCTATTGGAGGTTGAGGACTTTATGGCGCAAGGCAGTTTTGAAGATGATTGAGTTTATTATATTGTAACTCTATAATAGTAAAGGAATCCTGAGGATCTCTCGATCCTCGGGATAACTTAATTTACCCAGATTATTGTAATATATAAGGGGTAATAGAACCTGGAAGAGATATAGAATAATTGCACCCAAGAACTCAAAATTTAGAATTGCTTTGCGTTAGCAGTTTTTGTAAATGTTGTACCATATATGAAATCAATAAAAGCTTTGAGTGGTTTTACCATTTCTACATACTGAGTTTTGAGTAGCGGTGCTTCTAAGGACCAAGGGCCCAGTCTGAAGGAGCTACAATTCGGCCTATAATTGTATCAGTTCAATTTTTGTTTTGTGATTCGATTCTCTTTTACAGCAGTTAAATGAATGCATAAGTGTGTTGATGATTTTATATCATTTGCATGCAAGAGATAGATATTTCCTTAAGCATTAAATGATTTTTGTTCCAGTTTCTATTATTGAGGTTTGATGTGTGACAGTTCCTCATAATTTTATATGCGTTGTTCCTTTTACTTAGATTCGCAATTGTTGTTCCTTTATATTAGTTTACATTTACCATTCCTTCTCGTTAAGATATAGTTGTTGTTCCTTTCAATATAAGTACAATTGTTGTCTCTTTCGATTAGATTACAGTCATTGTTTCTTTCCATAGATAGAGTAATTCACCTTTTCTTTCCAGTAATTTGATTCATAGTAATAGTCAATTCTGCAAGTCTTTATTTAGATTCAATTACTGCTTTTAGTTAAAATGAATTCAATAGATTAATTAGTTCCTTTCCATTTCATATCATTAGATTTCAATTCCTAGAATATTTAATGAATGTTTGAGGAACTTGATTGTTGATAAACTCAGATTTGCTTTAACTACACGATTTTAGCCTTTACGAGCTATCTACATAGACTTTTTTGATATTCTTGAGATAAAAGACAAATTCTCGGGTTGATAAATTAATGTTAAACTAAGGTTGGTTTTAGACATCTTTAGACCCCAACATTTTTGCGTCGTTGTCAGGGAGAATGTCAAAGGTAGCATAGATTGTGCCTCTGGAGGATGAGGTATTGAAGATGGAAGGTAAGAACCTATGCAGGCAATAAGTCAGATGCTTATGCCAGTGCCTACCTCTATGTGATGCATTAAGAGGTTGCATAGGTGTTTTTCTTTCTTGATTTTATTTTTTTTGTGAAGTGTGTATGACTAAGAAGAAGGATCTTGAAAAACCAAAACCCCCACCAAAAATTACCAAAGCCCAGGGCTCAGTGCTCCCTGGAAGAAGCACTTTCATAGATGACATTATCCGAAAAGCAGAATCTCAAGCTTCAGTTGGACCGAGAAAAGGATCTACCTGAATCCCTCAGGTAGCAGTTTCACCAACTGCAGCCCATGATGAGATTCATAGAAAAGATGAAGGGACTGAGAAAATATTTCAGAGCATAGATATTCCACCCCTCAACCCTTTAGAAGAGGGAAACTCTTGTAATCTAGAGGAAGGAGAAGGAGAAACCAACAGTGTAGCTAAGGCAAACCCACCACCTGATCCTGAATCTCCTGTGAAAGAAGAAGGCATACCTGAAATCCCAGATAGAGGGAGTACAATCAAATCCCCTAGAGGATAAGATAACCAACCAATTCGAATAAAATATCCAGATTAATAAATCCCTGAAGATTTCTGGCATATTTTTTATCAAATGGCACAACAAAATCAACAACGTCCCTAGACTTCCAAATTGGAATATCCGATAGTTTATCCAATCGCCAATGCCCCCATGAAGGCAATTCCCCTACAAAACCTGCCAACCTTTCATGGATTAATCTCAGAAGACACGGACGCATTCTTATTTGAATTTGATGTCCTATGTAGAGGGTATGATTACACCTATGAACCCAAAAAATTAAAATTGTTACCCTCCACTTTGAAAGGAGTAGCTCTATGCTAGTTTATGGGATTAGGGGGCAGAACTATAAACTCATGGGATGAGATGAAATAGGCCTTCTTGAAAAAATATCAGGATTATTGTAGAACCAGGGACTTAAAAGATGAAATCTTTCAAATGATTGCAAAATAAAATGAATCGTTAGAAGAATATGTCGAGAGATTTCAATATAATTTTTAAAGATCACCCTACGGTGCATTACTAGGTGAAGTACTTAAGGCAACTCTGATTAAGGGTATGAAAGATGAATGGGTAGAAACATTGAATCTAATGGGAAAGGGTGACATTTATCAAGAAACTTATGATAACATCATTCAATTGTGTATCAGGTGCTCATGAGGAAGCACATGAACCAGATCAGGAATGCGAGCTTCCCTCACTAGAAGTGACAATACTACAAGCGGGCGTGTCACGCGAGCTAAAGTTGGTAATCTCTTAGAAGATTTCAAAACAAATATTCTGAGCACTCTGACTACACAATTGTATGTATTACAGGCCAAACAGAAAAAAAAATTGAAGAAGAACAGACTTTGGCCATATTTTTCCACAGATGCAGAAGAAAACATGGTCCAAGGGATTTCCCTTTGGATGTGGTTCGGGTATGTGCCATATGCACTAAGGATCACGACACAAAGAAATTCCCATCACTCCCTAGACTGAAAGCCATCTTTAGAGAAGTAGAAGAGGAAACAAAGCCATTATATCTGATGGCTCATCATCGTCAATGGCAGACCCGACCTCCAAATACACTACAGGACCCATCCTCTTTCTTCTCTGGACAATATAATCAGCTGCAAGCTCCTGGTAATGCATGGCAGGGCCATCCATTTACTAATCAGAACTGGTAGCCCCAACAATACCCACCTGCAAATCCCACTTGGCAAAACCAGCCCGCTACAAATCCTGCCTGGCAGAATCAGGCAACTGCAAATTCCACCTGGCCTAACTGATAATATCCCACCTCATCCTGGAAAAACTCAAATAACAACATATACCCTTCACAGTGTCCCAACATGACTACCCAAAACTCAAATTGGAACCAAAATTGGCAGCACCCCATGGGGATGGCCCCTCAAACTCAGTCCACATTGCAAGCACCACTCCAACTGCCCCAGAACCCGCAATCACAGTTGCACCCTCAATTACCAGCCCAACCTCACCCAAATCCAAATAACAGACCAGCTCAGCTCATCCAGATTATGGAGAATGGGGAAGGAGAAACCAGCTCGGTAGGGTGCAACGAACTACGGTTGAGATCAGGGTGCATAATCTCCCCTAAAGAAAATAGTGTTTCTCAAGAGAAGGAGAATGAAAAACAACCAGAAATAACACCCTTGACTATGGTAATAACAGAAGAAATCAAGCAGGGGGGGAACACAGTCGAATCACAAGATCGTGATAAGGATGCAACTCCCTCCCATCCGTTCCCCGAAAGATTGATGATAGAAAAACAAGTCATATATCCCAACTTTGACATTGTAGGGGAACTCAAGAATTTATACATCAAGATTCCACTCCTGCAAGCTCTTCAAGACATCCCAATTTACGCAAAGATGATCAAGGAGCTATGTGGGAGAAATCCCGTCAGAAAAATGAAAGATACATCATCAACAGTTCGCGTGGTAGGAGCCTTGTCTGATCTAATTTTAGGTAGACAAGAACCCATCAAATATGCAGATCCAGGGAATCCCATAGTAACAGTTCATATCCAGGGATGTTCTTTTCCAAATACGCTAGTTGATTTGGGAGCAGCCATCAACATATTGACGATGGGAACCTACAATACCCTGGGTTTTGACTCCTTCGAACCCACCGCAATTATGTTGCAGTTGGCAGATCGATCGGTGGTTCGACCAGTTGGCACATTACATGATATAGCCATCCCTGTTGACTCTTGGGAATATCCTGTGGACTTCCTCACCATTAACCCAAGAAGTGGACTTGAAGGGCATCCATTGATACTGGGTAGGCCATTGCTCGCAACAATAGATGCATACATAGGATGTCGAATGGGTAATATGACAATCACTAGAGGGGGTATCACAAAGAATCTCATCTTATATCCTCCTGCCAAGCCAAGCCCAACTTTCGTATATCCACAATTTCCACCACCACGATACCCAGAAAAGGATTTACGAGCCCCTCTTATGCTGGAAGAAGCCCTCAGACTTAAAAAACAGCTAGAGGATGACGTAATCAATGGGTTTATTAATATCCCAGCCACTATGAGCAACCCAACCTGCCAGATGCTCCAATTTGTTCTAGACTATGAAGCACAGGGAGACCTATTGGAAGATTTAATGGAACAACAAATTCCAACTACAGTTGTTCATAACATCAAATCTGTCAAGATTGCACCAGGGAGGTCTCTGAACATCAATGCCAATTTAGATGAACAACAACAACAAAATCTAATTCAAGTCCTCTCCAAATACCAAAAAGCTTTTGCATGGGAGTATTCTAATATGAAAGGTATTGATCCACAACTCTGCACACACCACATTTATATTGAAAAAGACGCTCAACCTATCCAACAACCACAAAGAAGACTAAATCCCCATCTCAGGGATATTGTTAAGGAAGAATTACAAAAGCTTTTGGATGTAGATTTTATATACCCTGTCTCAGATAGTCAGTGGGTTTCCCCATTAGTGATCGTCCCAAAGAAAAATGGGAAATGGAAGATATGTGTTGACTAAAAGGAACTTAACAAAGCCACTCAAAAGGATCATTTCCCCTTACCTTTCATCGACTAGGTCCTGGATACTCTGGCAGGAAAGAAATTATTTTATTTTCTAGATGGTTTTAGTGGTTACAATCAGATCCAGATCGCCCCAGATGATCAAGATAAAACTACATTCACTTGCCTCTGGGGTACCTTTTCATACAAAGTATTACCCTTTGGACTATGTAACGCTCTAGCCACATTTCAAAGGGCCATATTGAGCATATTCAATGACCTGATCAGTGAAGGGCTTGAAGTCTACATGGATGACTTCACTCCTTATGGTGACGAATTTGACCAGGCACTGAATAATCTGGAGAAGGTACTGGAATGATGCATTGCTACCAGGCTATGTCTAAACCATGAAAAATGTCACATGATGATGACAGAAGGTGTGGTACTAGGGAATTATATTTATGTAGATGCAATTAGAGTAGATCCACTGAAAATAGAGGTAATTCTTAATCTACCTACACAACACACACAAACAGAGGTACTTAGTTTCCTTGGCACTTTTGGATACTATCGTAGATTTATGGAAAATTTTGCAAGAACCGTTGCACCTTTACATGCTCTGGTTGGTAATGTGGATTTTTAGTGGTCTGACAAGTGTGATGTGGTATTTTTAGGACTCAAAAAGATGATATCAACAACATCGATGTTGAGGGGACCAAATTGGAAAATACCATTTCACATATCCACCGATGCATCATATATTTCCATAGGCGTCGTCCTTGGACAGGAATTTGACATCAACATCAAAGATCGACCTAGGAAAGAAAATCTTGTCGCAGACTTCCTATCCCGCATACCCAAAACAGACAACTCCTTAACAGTTGAAGATCAATTTCCAGACGAGCATATGTTTTTCATTACTACAAAGACACCTTAGTACGCTAATGTGGCAAATTATCTGGCGGAGGGAAGATTACCGGCACATCTATCATCGAGGGAAAGAAAACTAATCGTCCAGCGTAGCGCACAATTCACTTGGATCAGCGGATATCTCTTCCACACAAGAGCTGATATCCAAATCCACAAATGCATGTGAGATGACGAAATCTACGACATACTAAAGGCAGGACATGACGAACCCTGTGGTGGGCATTTTGCAGACCGCAAGACTGGACACAAAATTTTACAGATGGGTTACTATTGGCCCTCAATATTTAGGGATGCAAAGAAACACGTCCAGACCTGCGATAGTTGTCAATGGATGGGAAAACCAGGTCAGGCAGATGAAATTCCCTTGAAAGAACAAATATTATCAAAACCATTTTAAATATGGGCACTAGACTCTGTCGGCCCCTTCAATCCAAAGTCAAATCAGAAGGCTTATATTCTAGTAGCTATGGACTACATGAATAAATGGGTAGAGGCAGAATCCCTACCAAATGAAACAGAAGAGGTAGTCATCAAATTTATATTCAAACTATTTGTACGCTATGGACTACCCAGGGAAGTAATCACTGATGGAGGGTCACAATTTACAGCTCATAGAATCACCACTACCCTCGAAAATTATCATATTAAGAACAGAGTTACTTCTCCATATCACCTACAGGAAAACGGGCAAGTAGAAAGCACAAATAAGGTCCTAGAGGCAATCTTGACAAAGACTGTCTCAACAAATCGACAAAATTGGGATACTGAGCTTCCAAATGCCTTATGGGCTTATCGAACAACATTGCGTAACACCACTGGCTACTCTCCCTATCACCTAGTTTATGGAAAAGAAACCATCTTCCCAATCAAGTTTGAGATTAAAACCCTAAGGATGGCCCAGGAAATTGGACTGGATCCAACAGTGGCACATAAACAGCACCTTTAGCAACTCAATGAATTGGATGAAGCACGCCTATCTGTTGTGGAGTGCACAGTTGTTATTCAACAACAGAGAGCGTCCTGGCACGACAAGCATATCAAGAAGAAATCATTCAAGAAGGGTGATTGGGCACTTCTCTACGATTCCAGATTTCACGATTTTCCGAGAAAGTTACAAACACGGTGGCTGAGACCATATGAAATTGAGGAAGTCCATGATAATGGCACGGTCAATTTAAGCACCATCAATGGCTCTGGATATCCATTTCTGGTTAATGGGCACCGCCTACGACTTTACCATCATCCACCTTCAAAAGAATCCTTCTACCAGGAAGTAAGTAAAGATCCTACCATTCAAATTTTGGTTGGCTGTGAAGGTAACCCAACCACCCCAGCTCCATAAATGATGAATTTTTTTGACACTGTACATACTGTATATAGCTTTCTCGTAGAACTTATTGTGTTATTAGTTTCCTTTTTTTTATTATTATGAAAAACACTTGAGAAAATCATAATGAACACAACCAACACTCGTTTATGTTCCTCACTCTTGCTTTATCTTGTCATGCAGACCTTGTCTTTCATGGAAAATCCACCATTTTTTTCTTTACAGCAGTAAACGGGAAAATATTGAACACTTGTTGTTCCTTTTGCACGCATGTTGTTCCTTTTGAATTCTTGATGTTCCTTTTTCACGCCCGCTATTCCTTTTGAACACTTGTTGTTCCTTTTGTGTGCCCATTGTTCCTTTTGCGCACTTGTTGTTCCTTTTGTGCACCTATTGTTCCTTTTGCATGCATGTTCTTCCTTTTGAACACTTGTTGTTCCTTTTTGCATGCCTACTGTTCCTTTTGAACACTTCTTGTTCCTTTTACATTCTTGTTGTTCCTTTTGAACACGTGTTGTTCCTTTTGCGCACCTGTTGTTCCTTTTGAACACTTGATGTTCTTTTTGCATGCCTTCTGTTCCTCTTGAACACTTGTTGTTCCTTTTTGCACGCATGCTGTTCATTTTTATGTTCCTTCCCTACATTGCTGAAAACACCAAGCCATTCCATTGGGGTATGACTTTCACTAAATAATTTTCACCAGCATTATTTCTAATTGTCATCACAACAATCTGTCATTATTTTGTGAACTATCTCTCATACCTTATCAAAAAAAAATTGGATTAATCTCTTCGAAATATCTTAAACCTTGTTCATAATCTGTAACCACCATAATTCATTTATTTTTTCTTATACATACAAATATACTTAAATGATATTTCGTCATCATATTATAATAAGAAATCTTAAGCACACTTTTACTTGGCATCCTTACACTTATTTATGTCGTCCCTTACTCTTAAGGAGTAGATGAGCCTCCCTTAATAGAGCCCTTCTATATATATATATATATATATATAATAAACTTTTTCCACAAAGAATAGGCAGTCTCATCACGAGCCAACCTACCACGATCATAGGATAATAACATAAGTGACATTCCCACTATGGCTACCACACCATGGAAATGGCCTTTGACATTTTTCTCGTCAAAGGACAAGGGGTCTCATCATGAGCTGGCTTGTTCACTTTGTTAGAAAAGTAGGACCGTGGAGAAATAAAATAAAACAAATGCAGAAACAAAACAAAGAAGACACACAATACAAGAGAGACACAGATTTACATGGTTCACCCAGTGTGGGCTACATCCACCAGAGAAATTGCCAGGTCCTTCCTTTATTATTATCCAACAAATGAAGGGATACAACCTACAGCAAAACCCATTGTAACT
>ML808306.1:284555-295348 GCA_009831015.1 Picea engelmannii
ATGGTGTTTTTCAGACCCCCCTGACCAATATGTTTTTAATGGAGGGGGGGGGGTCCGAAATGCATTGTTTTCTGGCGAGCCCCTTTTTATCTACATGGCAAGAATCTATTGGGTCATAATCCCACCGCCTCCCAAGGTCTGACATACCTTGTCACCCCATGACGTCACTATCCATTTTTTTCCCCTAGAGGTCACGTCTCATTACTTTGTCAGTCCATTCCCCTTGTTCACCCTTTACAAGTCCTCTCACCAGGGTTACTCCCCAATCAACTCCCGCCACATCGCCCAGCCATATTCTTCAGTCATTTTCACCTGCCATCTCATGCTCTAAACGACCCGTTGGCCATTTTTTATTGGCTAACATATCTTTTAACCTGTTGACCTGTCTCCCGTGCCCAACAGGTATTCGTTTGCTCAAAAATTCCTTTACCCTTCATTCCCTTGTCATTTACCCTGTCGCCGCACCAGAGAATTTTTTCACCGTTTTCCTCTTCATTACAGTCAACTTTCCAAAGCCACCATCATCCCCACTAATGATTGTTTTATTTGCAATTACTTTTACAGCGATGGCGCTAAAATCAAAGAGAACAGAAGCTGGGGAAAATCCTTTCCTCTCGCCCCTTGTCGACCTCGACAGGATCCATCTGGCCGACAAGGACCATTTAATCACAGACACCAGATGCAAGTTCGACTTCGCAGACTTGCAGTCATGGCTCAAAGAGGTTTTCCTTTACCAGAGCGACAAAATTGGGCTCTGGGAGTCAAACCTTCCCCTGTATCTTTTCCCCCAGGTTCACCATTTCCCCGAATTCGCCCTCAAATGCCAAGCTCATTACCTTCCCAACCAGAGAGTCGTAGTTTCTTCATCAAGAGAAATTATTTTCCTCATTACACCTAAAACCATTGACCAGATGATGTAGATATCCAGAGCTGAATCTGTCTCACCGTTCAATCTTGAAATTATCACAGAACTATATCATAAATTATCTTTCCCCCAAAGAGCTCACATTTTCGAGCTTTTTCTCCCACAGGATGCTCAGCTCCCCACTACAAATCCCCTGTATCCTTCATCCATGTTCTCAGCGAAGGGAAACCAGGTCATCTCGTCACTCTTTTCCCTCCTCGGGTATTTTTCAGATCAGTGGGTGGATGAACCCATATTGGGTTTTCTATCCATCTTCTCCACAGATGAGAAACCCACCACTCAGTTTGACTACAGCACCTTCCTAGCAGACAACATTCATGAGTAATTCTCAAATTTCGTCACAGAAGGCATGTTCTAGTATTCCTTAATATTGGCTTACATGTTCCTATTCTTTCAAGGGGACAAATTCTCCTTTTCGATGCAGAAGATGGACAAGGATGGAAGGCCACAGGCAGTGACAGCATGGACTTCGCTTCTCAGACACAACTCTATGGAATTCAGCTTTAAAAAATTTATCGAGCAGTTCTACCATCCCATGGTGAGCATGCTCAGTGGCAGACCCGAGCCGAGAATAAACGAGGAAATTCAAAGGATCCTACACCTCTCGGATCTTGCAAAAATAGGAGACTGGTACATGTACTAGGACCACACAGAGATCAGAGTGTATGGATGCGAATTGGCTCCATACAAGTTGCCCAAGTATTTTCCCGTGAGGATATTTTCCCTGGAATACATAAGACAAATGATCAATTCAGATGACATACATTTTGTGTCTCTGAAGAAGAAGCAGCAGCTCAGAATCAAAGGGTAGATTGGGTCTTTCATCTGCAATAGTCGAGGCACCGGGGAGGAAACATACATATTTCTTAAAGAAATGAAGTTTTTTGCTAGCTTGATATGGCACTATGACCCCTGCAAAATAATTTCAGAGATGAGAGTTAAGAATAAGAATATCCCATATGTCCACACATCCAGGCCTAAGATAGAGAAGTTCACCAACCAGACAGAATGGGAGCCAAACACTCTAGTTGAGACAGAACAGCAGGACCTTTCGGTCACTATCTCACAGACAACTCCACCACAGGCTCCCAAGGAGAAAAGGCCCAAGTAGGACATTTCACCTTTTGTTACTGAAGTATCGTCTAAAGAGTTCCAATTACATACCAAGAGGCCAAAAACCAGTCAGGCACCCGACAATGCTGGTGAAAATGGAATTCAATCCACTACAACTATGGAGGTTGATTGGTCATTCCTTAGTACAAGAAGCAAACAAATCATGACTACAGTGTTTCCCAAGAAGCCTACATAT
The DNA here is from genome assembly GCA_009831015.1 of Picea engelmannii. Classification (NCBI taxonomy): domain Eukaryota; kingdom Viridiplantae; phylum Streptophyta; class Pinopsida; order Pinales; family Pinaceae; genus Picea; species Picea engelmannii. Next base: position 286,790 of record ML808306.1, read on the forward strand.
ACTTCACCAGCCAACCAGTCGAGCAAAATAGGACCGAAATTGAATATTTTTGAGAAGTACGATCTGATCAAAAAGAAAAATTAGACACTGACCAGCAGCACATATGCTCAGTTCTGGAAGCAAATATCCACTACACAACACAAACTAATGTTTGCATTCGACACTAAGAAGGGTAGAATGCACATGGCGTTTCTGCAATCACAGGTGCCAGACCCGAAAGTAATCATCGATTACAAAAGGGAAACATTTGAATTTTAGACTAAAGATGTGCATCCAGCTGATCAAATGGATCTGCACAGGCAAACTGGAGAAATGGTTTTCTCCACATTGGCACACGCTTCTACTACTGCCTCCAAATTACAAGTATCTTTGAACAATGTCCAGACGCAGCTGAAGTTAGAAAAAATATCTTCCTTTGCCAAGGATAATAGGATTAAGATGTTGGAGGAACTAGTCCTCAAGATTGGATATGATCCCTCGAATGTGAAAGCAGTCGAGAAGATGCTCAAAAAGAAAAATGTCGATATTTCATCTCTAAGGAAATAGTTGAAATTTCCACCAACAAAAGATTCACAAGCAAAGGAAATAGTGGAGACAGAAGGGGAAAAAGATGAGATGCTCAAGCTCATCATGGAGCAGAATGCACAGTTGAAGGAAATGGAAGTAGAATTGGAAAAACTAGTGAAAGAAAAGGAGTAGTCAAAGCCCATGGAGGTCATTCCATTGAGCGCAGTTCCACTCATAGGAGTGAGCACAACATCTGTAGCAGAAATTCCCTCAGCAGCTCCACTGACAACCCTGGAGAAGACTGTTAAACTGGCTAAATCCATGGAAGAAATGAATTTGCAAGAGACAGAGATTAGCAGACTCAAAAAGGAGATTGAGAACCTTCAGGAACTCAAGTATTCTTACCAAAATAGCTACTCCAAGGAAAAACAAACATCAAACCAGCTCAAACAGGAATTGCAATAGCTTCAGAAGCAAATAGTGGCAGGAAAAACACTGGCTGAGGTCAAATAAAGTATCTGGATGGACATCACCAAGTCTTTGAATGAAATATGGTCGATGATACAAATCATGTTTGAGAAAAACGAGCTGGTGCAAAGAAGTCAACAAGCTATCGAGAAGATAAGTGCATAACTGGGAGAGATGCCCACAGAAGCTGTTGAGATCATCAAATTTATGAATTCCAAAACCAGAGAGGAGCTAGAGGAGTTGAAGATTGAAGATAGGACAGAGACCATCCTTGAGGTCAAGAGGGTCCTGACCAAGAGAGGACTGATGCTACAGCTGGAGGAAAAGGTCCAGACCATGGATGCAAGAGTGCAAATATTTTTCAGCAAGATTGAAGCTCTACAGAAGAAAGGCCTTCCTGGTATGAGAGTTATAAATGACAAGTTAATGATGCTTGCCGATTACAAAAAGAAACTAGCCACTGTGGCTAAGGATAGCTCAAAATTCTCAGGAATACAAGGCAGTATCACGGGCAAGGCATTATTAGATGCTTTACAGTTAGACATCAGTATAAAGCATGAGATCCGGTACATTTTCATCATCAAGTCATCTTTTTCCATGTACACAGAGATGGATGAAGTATACCGAAGATTGCTCAAAGTCAGTGTTCCCAGTCACCTTCGATGGGAAGAGATTTGCAATCTGATATAGTAGTCAATGAGGTGTCCAAGCCTAGTCATCTATCCAGTCAGACGAGGTCGTGCAGAGGCCTCACCAACGGTTCACCCCAGAAATCAGCATCAAGTTTCAACACATCATCAAGCATTTTCCTAAATTTTTGTATCTTGTTAAGTTAGTTAGCTAAATTTAGACTTGCCACGTCCTGATCTTTAATGACAGGGTTATATTTCCTTTCTTCTTCATTTTATTGTACAGAGTGTTAACAGTAGGTAAACCCATTTCATTTGTCACTGTACCTGAGTTTATTTCATGTTTCAGAGAGCAGGACGAAAAGGTACAATACCTTTTGTGTGAGTTATACTTTCATAATTTCATTCTGGAAGAAGAAAGGAAATATAACCCTAGCCCATTCATAGGTGACATATAGTTTCAGGCTTTTTTATCATTTACTTAGAACCAAGTTAGATGGGGTAAAGATTACAAAACCTTCATGAAGAGGGAAATTGGGCTAGATCTCTGGATCAGAGGAGAGCCTCCAAAGTCCTTTCCAGCCATTATGCAACACAAAACCTTCATGAACAGGGAGGGGGTCGTAGACTCCTTATCCCCTATCCATCTACAGGTTATACGTTCAAGTATCACACATTTTAGAGAACTCAAGGAAGAACCTCTTGATGCTTATAAAATGAGATGGGATGCATCCTCTAGTGAAGTGAAGAGTAGAGAACCCTTTGGGAACAAAAATTTGTTTGCATCCACATTCAGAATAGAAAGATATTCTAGACTTCTCCAAGAGGAAGGACCTGCTTGGATTGGGTGCAGATATAATCCCCCTATCATCTAGTTTCCTCCAGAAAATTACCAAAAATATTATCAAATTAACAAGAAAAGGGAGGATGTTGCTTTTGGAGAACTCAAAAGAAGCAATGAATTCAGGAGACTTGGTGAACCAACCTTTCCACCTTACAGCATTATTGCTTTACATGTAAGATCTCAGCTTGCATGAGGACATGAAAGAAGGTAAGTTGGGGGGTATGTTAGGTTATGAAAAAGGTATAAATATCTTCATTTTTCCCACATTTCATGATATCATATTGATTGACTTTTCGGTTAATTAGGAGCAAATACGATAGAAAATGAATAATATACCCTTTAGAGTTATTGTTGAAATTAGATTACATAGATCCTAAAATATGATTGGAATTGTTTGATTTCGTTACAAGATTGGTTAAATATTGTCAAACTCGAGATAGCAAAGGAAATATTGAAGATGCACAAGCTATTGGAGGTTGAGGACTTTATGGCGCAAGGCAGTTTTGAAGATGATTGATTTTCTTATATTGTAACTCTATAATAGTAAATAAATCCTGAGGATCTCTCGATCCTCGGGATAGCTTAATTTACCCAGATTATTGTAATATATAAGGGGTAATAGATATTGGAATGGATATAGAAGAATTGCACCCAATAACTCAGAACTTAGAATTGCTCTACGTTAGTCGTTTTTGTAAATGTTCTACCAGCTATGAAATCAATAAAAGCTTTGAGCCGTTTTACCATTTCTACATATTGATTTTTTAGTATTAGCTTTTCCAAGGACCAAGGGCCCAGTCTGAAGGAGCTACTGTTCGACCTGTAATTGTATCAGTTCAATTTATGTTTTGTGATTCGATTCTCTTTTACAGTAGTTAAACTAATGCATAAGTGTGTTGATGATTTTATATCATTTTCATGCAAGAGATAGACATTTCCTTAAGCATTAAATGATTGTTGTTCCAGTTTCTATTACTGAGGTTTGATGCATGATAGTTCCTCATAATTTCATATGCGTTGTTCCTTTTACTTAGATTCACAATTGTTGTTCCTTTCAATTAGTTTACATTTGTTGTTCCTTCCCGTTAAGATATAGTTGTTGTTCCTTTCAATAGAAGTACAATTGTTGTCTCTTTAGATTAGATTACAGTCGTTGTTTCTTTCCATAAATAGAGTAATTCTCCTTTTCTTTCCAGTAATTTGATTCATAGTAATATTCAATTATGAAAGTCTTTATTTAGATTCAATTACTACTTTTAGTTAAAATGAATTCAATAGATTAATTAGTTATTTCCATTTCACAGCATTAGATTTCAATTCCTAGAATATTTAATGAATGTTTGAGGAACTTGTTATAACCCTAAATTGCACCATACATGCTTACCTTGCATCAGGCCAACTCATATCCCTTCATTGCCAAAACATCTGCTGAACAACCTCTTCAAAAATCCTCTTAGGTAAAGGCAAATGCGCCCTAACCCACTACTGCACGCGTTTGAACGCTGGCAGGCCTTCTACAGCCCGCGTTTACCTAACAAAGCACAAAAATAGGAAAGTTTCCGACGGGACAAAAAGCTATGGGTCAGTTAACTGAAACTCCCGGCCATGCATGGCCAAGAGTTTGTCCAAAACCCTATCTCCTTCTAGCCTATAAAAGGAGGGGTAGGGGTACTATTTGGAAGAGGAAAATTATAGCGAAGAAACTCTTCCCATTTGCCAAATCAATTTGTCCCAACCCTTTATCCTTTCCTCAAGCCTAAGGAGAATTAACACAAAGCAGTTGGAGGACAAAATAAGAGGAGGAGCCCAGGATCAGGATCAAGGAGCAGTGGTCGGTCTCTATTATTATTGTAAATTGATTCATCTTGAGATTAATAAAATAATACGGTTCCCGTCCCAATGCATGAGTTATATGTGATTTATGTAATTTATGCTTAATTTCTAACCCTCAAGTAGAAAAATAGCATGCATGCGTAGTGTTTTGTCTTGATTGCAGGTTAACTTTGGAAGGAGCTGCGCAAGTAAGCGGGCAAAGTGCAACGGAGGATCTACACCAAACATCAGTAAAAAGGTTAGTAGTTCCTTTCCATGTATGTGTCTTGAAAGAGGGGTTTAAGTTTTGGGTGGTAGGTTAAAAGGTCATTTCTTTAAGGTCAAAATCTGCATGCAAGCCTAGCCCTAGCTTGCTAGTCCGTAGGGTATTATTTCCCAACAACAGAATTGGTGACTCCACTTATGTGCGGAAGACCACCCGACCCATATATGTCCTCGACTTAGAGAGGCCTAGAAGTTTGTCACACAGCAACAACAAGCCGTGTTGACTAATCCCTTTCAACATGGGCAAAATTTAACTCAAGCCTCTACAAGTGCCGAAGGGGGCAGCCAAGAAACCTGCCCTCCCCCAAACAATTCCTCATCCGCGAACGTATATATGGTTAGGGGTGATTCTTTAATAACGACTAGAGCGCACGACTATAGTAAACCAAGAGCCTCTGAGAAGGGAAAAGAAGCTGAGATCCCATCTCTTCCTCTACAGATCGAGAAGACGTTGGGTGAAACAATGACACGCATCCCAAAGGGTGCATTTAAGAAAGCTTCTCACAACCCAAACGCAAGGGCCGCCCAAAATTACTCTGTGGTGGAAGATTTATCACAAACCCCTTGTGCGATGTCTGCTTTGGAGGTCCTCCAAATCTGCCCTGCTCAGAGGAAAGCCTTGTTGACTGCTTTAGGCTCTACTGAGACTTGTAACCCGGGTACCATCATGTTAGATACAACTGACTTAAAACCTCGTCTTCCTTACCACGTCGCATTTCAGATAGTAGTGGCTCATCCCATGAAAAATTTTACACGGAATATCTTCCGCACGGTGGTCGACGAGGGCACTTCGACTTGCGTTATGTCATTAGCATGCTGGAAGGCCATTGGTCATCCTGCTTTGTCTCCATCACCTACTCTCCTCACTGCGTTCGACGGTCGTTCTTTCCGACCACATGGCATCGTTCCTTCTTTCCCTGTGTAGTTAGGAGGGAAGACTGTGTGCGTCGAAGTAGAGGTAGTCGATGCTCCCCTCAACTATAACCTCTTGTCAGGTTGGAGTTGGACTTATGCTATGCAAGTTGTGGTTGCTACAGTTTTCCGAGTCTTGTTATTTCCACACGAGGGTCGGATAGTGACCATTGATCAGTTGTCCTTCTCTAGGCCTGACCCAGCTTTGGGGGCATCCACGATTCCCATGATTGATAATCCTCAGCCCGGTGTCGTTAACGTAGGAGTTGGTTTGTGCCCATCCTTGATGGGTACCTTCGATTACCCACCTCCTCATGATGATGTCAAGTTTATATCTAGTCACCACAAGGCTGATATTTTGCACGTTTCATCGTTCCGCATGACTTACTTTGAGGATCCGTGGATTCTTCCTTCCCATCAGCCACGATGGATGAGACAGGGCACTATGGCATGTCCATGCCCTTGTCGGCCGCTGAAGTAGCGTACTCTTTAGTCCAGCAAGCTTCAACTAACCCCGATCCGACTCCCACACCAGAGTTGGATCCACTTCTAGAGCCTATTTGGGCTCAGGGTTCTCTTGCTACCATCGATTCGTTAGACTTAGTCTTTCCTTCTGACGAAGCTGTAATCGAAGCAATGACTAGTCTGGACAAACCTTGGGAATATCTTCATCACAGATCATATTTCCTCCCAGAGTTATGCCGAATTGAGGCCGGAGAATTCACTATCACCATGAAGGGAGATCAACCGTGTCCTATTAACCTCTTAGCTACACAGGAAATTTATGCTGAGGGGAATATGGCGATTATCGCTGAAACTATACCTATCGATATCTCCCGAAACCCTGGCATCATGGAGAATGTCTTCATCGGAGCGAATTGCTCCCCCGAAAAGATTCAAATTTACACGGATCTTTTCAAAGAATTCCGCGATGTTTTTGCCTTGTCTTATGAGGAAATGTCAGGTATCGATCCGAAAATAGTTGAACATGAAATCACAACGTATCTGGATGCCAAGCCTGTTCGACAAAAACTTCGTCCAGTTAATCTTAAGAAAGCAACATCCATTAAGATTGAGGTTGAGAAATTGCTCAAGGCAGGGTTCATATACCCTATTCATTTGACTCAATGGGTGTCAAACCCCGTGCCGATCCATAAAAAACAAGGCATGATTCGTGTATGTACTGATTTCCGTGATTTGAGCAAGGCGTGTCCAAAAGATAATTATCCAACCCCCTTCATCGACCAGATCATTGATGAATGTGCCAGTTGTGAAGCCTTTTCGTTCATGGATGGTTTTTCGGGCTATAATCAAATCCAAATCAAACCCGAGGACCAACACAAAACAGCTTTCATTTGTCCGTGGGGTACATTTGCCTATCGCAAGATGCCTTTTGGCCTTAAAAATGTCGGATCCACCTTCCAGCGAGCCATGTATTTTGTGTTTCATGACCTCAAACATATAGTCAAGGCCTATTTAGATGATTTAGCATCACGCTCTCGCAAGCGAAAGGATCATCCTATGCACCTCAGACTCATCTTCGAAGGATGTCGCTACTTCAGGATTCGCTTGAATCCAACAAGTGCAGCTTTTGCGTCACATCAGGACGTTTGTTAGGTTTCATCGTATCAACCACAGGGATCATGGTGGGTCCTCTTAAGGTAGAGGCAATAATCCAGTTGCCCCCCCCACGCACAATCTTACAACTTCAAAGTCTTCAAGGCAAGGCGAACTTCTTACGACGCTTCATCGCCAACTATGCCGAAATCACCAAGGGCTTTATGCATTTACTGAAGAAAGATGTTCCCTTTTTCTGGGATGAAGCCGCTCAACGCTCTTTCGACGCATTAAAACACGCCCTCACAACCACACCTCTGCTAAGGCCACCTAATTATAAAAAAGATTTCTTATTATATCTGGCTGTCGCAGAGTCAACCATAGGCATGGTTTTAGTTCAGGAAGATGATTCATTTTTAGAATACGTGATCTATTACCTGATCTGAGGCCTCGTAGGATTGAAACTTAATTATTGCCATCTCGAAAAACTTGCGTTGGCAGCAGTTCATGATGTTCAACGATTCCGTCACTATGTTCTGTTTCGCAAGACCATCGTCGTTGTTGTCATGAATCCATTCCAGTATATGTTGACACGATGAGTTATCGGTGGAAAAATTAGTAGATGGATGGTCATCCTCCAAGAATTTGACTTAGACTTCGTTTCAGCAAAGTCCAAGAAGTCATTGGTCTTCGCAAAACTTATTTCGGAGCTTCTGGTTGAGTCAGGTGACGTTGTGCCTGAGGAATCGCCTATCCGGGGGGATATGTTTTTGATTGAATCTTCAAACCCCTGGTATGGAGATATACTAATCTATATCCAGACTTTGAAGTTCCCCACCTCTGCTTCTCATGAAGAGAATCGGTGGATACGCCATCAGGCTAAGAACTATCTCATACTCAATGATACGTTGTATCAGAGAGGTGTAGATTGCGTCTTGCGTCGATGTCTCACTCATGAGGAGGCCGTCATAGTGCTCAACGATTTTCATACAGGAGCTTGTGGCGGTCACTTATCTGGGTTGGCAACAGCCCAAAATATTTTACGAGCAGGTTACTTCTGGCCCACACTTATCAATGATTGTATCGAATCGGTCAAGAAGTGCCATCCATGCCAAATCTTCTCTCGGAAGATGAGGGCACATCCAGCTCCTATGTTTCCTGTCATCACAGTTGGTCCCTTCACTAAGTGGGGGATTGATTACACTACATGCAACCCCCGGTCAGCAAGGGGGCACCGCTTGTTATAACCCTAAATTGCACTATCCCTACTTACCTGGCATCAGGCCTACTCATTGTCTTTCCTTACCAAAGCCATGCTGAACAGCCTCTTAAAAAACCTCCTCAATAAAGTAACCCGCGCCCTAACCTAGAACTGGGCGCGTTGGGACGCTGGCAGGCCTTCTGCAGCACGCGTGTGAATGCTGGCTGGCCCACTACAGCCCGCGTTTACCTAACAAAGCAAAAAATCAGGAAAGTTTCCGCCGGGACGAAGAGCTTTTTGTCAGTTAACTGGAACTCCCAGCCATGCATGGCCGAGAGTTCGCC
>ML808308.1:5952-31587 GCA_009831015.1 Picea engelmannii
GCCTCCTCAAGGCCTCTAACAACGTGGCTTTCTTAGATCGTTTAACCCAAATAGCTATACCTTGATGTAAAGCTTTAGTGTAGTAAGCTATTATAAGACTCTCAACAGGCATAGAATCTACAGGGATTCAGTTTTTAAGTGTTAAGAATCTTTTATTAAAGTCTTTAACTTTTTCTTTTGGGTTCATTCTTAAACTAGAAGGATCCATGACTAGGACCTCTGGAGGCTTATCGTCTCCGAAATTTTCCAAAAAGAATGACTCAAATTTTTCCCATGACACGATGGTATGGGGTTGTTGGGAAAAGTACCAAGTGGATGCATTACCCTCAAAAGTATAAGGGAACAACCTACAGACAACGTCTTCATGTTCGACATTACGGAGTCTAATGGCTAACATAAATTTTTTAATGTGATCTTCAGCGATCTGTTTGGAATCAGGATCAAACTAGGGAAGCCATTTCTCTGGGTGTTTAGATAAAGGGTGTTGGGCTCTAGGTACAACTACAACATCCTGATCAAGCCAAGGTCTAGCAGGGTTGTTCTAATTTTCCATTGGGGTAGTGGGTGTGGAAGGCTGAGAAGGTGAATTGCCTTCGTCTGATGAGGAATCTCCTCCAGAAGAGGAAGGAGATGATGGAGGTGGTGAAGGAGGTATCCCAGATCCTCCTACAATGGGATTTGAGGTTGGATCTATGGGATTCACAGCGAGGTTAGTGTCACCTAATTTTTCTCTGATATCAGAGAAATCCAAAGGTTGACCCCACAGATGGTTTGGTTTCCTAAGGTGAGCTAAGGAACTATGTTTTTTAATAAGAGATTGACGGACAATCTCTTGTATGTCACCACCTGTAGGATTAGGGGTTGCTGGCTCAACTGTGATCTGAGGATCGTCGGTTGAAGTAGTTGTTGTTTGAAGGGGAATATTATCATGTGAATGGCTTCTAGTCACTATAGGTGAGTGATTAGGGGGGGGAGGAGTCTTGCAACCGCCTCGTTCCATTAATTAAGTTCAGGCCCTCCTTCTAGTGCCATTTGTTGACGGGCGAAATTGACCGTCCGTCAACTGAGAGACTGGAACCGTTCCGGGGTTGTCTAATAACCCAAGTCGTTTGGAATGAACCACCCTGATGGGTTTAGCAGCTCCGTTAGCCGATTTAAGGTCCTAAGAAAAAAAAATAAAACTAATCTAAACTAAACTAATATAACTAAAACAAATAAAACTAACTAACTAACTATTCTAACTAAAACTAACTAATAAAACAAACTAAACTAATCTAACTATTCTATATAATCTACTAATTACTACTATCCTAACTCTAATTAACTATCTAACTACTAACTGCAATATAACTTATTCACAAAATGTACAATATTGACAATTTATAGATTTAAATAAAACCTGGAAAACTCATTAGTATTCTTCCCTAAGACAGTAAAAGATATTTTTATTGCTTTTGTAATTTTATGAACAGAAATAAGGCATAAAAATAACTAAACTAAATTACTAATCTAAACTACAAATATGTCTAATCAAATTAACGAAAATAACCGCAAACTAACCTGGATAAACGCTCCAGGTTTGCCCTGTGTATGATGACTATGCTAACAGATCGGAGGAAGGAAACTCGCACTGAATAATCCAGAAGGCTTCTCGTAAACGATAGCTGCAATGCTCTTTAAGTTTGTTTACAGGACAAACAAGACATAAAAATCATAACAATTATATGATTTATAAATCTCTACAATTAGGTAAACCTCTTATGCAAAGACTTATACTTAACAGTCCAATTGATAAAGAAGAGAAATCTGTCATTCATAAACTGAATCAAGTAATTGCTATGTTTTTAAATACTGGAAGAAATCATATATGGATCATATTAATTAAATCATATCATTTGCACAAGACAAAGATAGCTAAAGTAGTCATTAATCAAATGCAAATTGATAACATAAACATGAAACAAAAGATTGATATTATGAAAGCTAAAGCTGTAGAAGAACATCAACTTTTGTCTCAGTCTCTATTAGATATCCATAATCCTGGTTCTCCCACAATCGAGGATGATGCTTATTACAAAAAAAATGAGTATTTATAAGTTTTTCCACAGGGTAAAACCTCCATGTGGAAGTTATAAAACTATTTACATAAATCTGGGAAGATATCCCAAAGTTGTCTAAACTAAAATAAAAATAAAACATCCAAATATCCTCTAGTCTGTCCATCAAATCCCATGCAATTCGAATTCACCTGAAAATGACCAAAAACGAACAAATTAGAAGGATCTTTTATTAATAAATGATAGAAAATTTAATTCTATAGACTGGCTACAAAATCCTCTGATTTTGTAGCTAGCCTAAATGAAGATACATAATTAGGATTGAAATTAATCGAAAATATTTTAAAAAATTCCATTTAATTGACATCCAATAATTATTTGAGAACGAATCATAAATTGAAATCGTAATTCCATTATGAACTCAAACATGATCCAAATCAATTAAATGACTACAGAGATAGGCATACTCTATTTTGTTTTTGTTACCACAAGATCGAGTCAACAGAACCGTAATCGAACAGTTGGGAACCCGTTTGACATCCAATGCAATCAATACAAAAACAAATCTTATGCATTTGTTATGTCATTTTACCAATAGGAGATATGATCGAATAGAACAAGATCGTTTACAATTCGTTATGGCTGTGACGATATAGCAAACAAAATCATAACAAGGTGTAACAGAGTGCGTACAAGATATCCGATCATTCATTTTTGAAAACTGGGGTAAGCAAGATCGATTACACTCAAACGAATCGTAACCGGATTTGGTAAAAATAACACAGTTAATCAATTTGTTTCATAACCAATCGAATCCAATAGTTGTGAAATCGTTTTGATATCAATTGAAACAATTATAATCAAAATAAATGACAAGCAACTATTACGTTGCCTTGTCAACAGGAAATATGAATTCAACAAGATCATTCCAATCATTATGACTGTGTTGACACAACAAATGGTTCATGCCACGAATAGATCAATTCAAACCGTCATGAAAATTAATTCAAATAAAACCATAACAGGATCGAATGATCGGCAATACAATTCATAATTTGTTATGGAAAAATGGGCAAACAACTTTGATCAAAACGAAATCGTTCCAATCACACAAATCAATTGGCTGGGGTTTAGCATAGTTGTCACGAATCGAATCCATTCCATGATTCGGGCATACCTGTACTGACTTAAATGAACATATCGTTTTTATAAAAACAGAGTAGTTTGTTTCCCAAATTAAAATCGAACAGAGCAGTATTTCAACTTTGAAAATTGTAAGACAGAGTATATCGTAACAACCAAACTCAATAAAATCATTCACCAACCACAGCATATGGATTATAACAAAATCAAATTTGAACATGATTGTGTTCTAAACTGAGTATGAAAAACTTCCTTTTCAAATCGGATACAAACCAATCCAGTCAAAGACAAAATATTAATCTCGTTAACTCAATAAAGAAAACCAATCAATCAAATCCAAATGAACACCACACAAATCCAATCAAATCTATCGATTGCTATACTAGGAATGATCAGATCGTATATCGAATCGAAATTTCTTTTTATTCAAAGCAAAGTTATATATAGAATGCACGCATTATAACAGAGTCATTCAAAGCTATTTGAAAACTGAATTCAAATCATTATATCAACCTAGATTATTTACAAGACAAAAACGATGTCAAAACCATACATGTATAGCAACAAGGCTGCTTGATTATGCCAATTTAGAATTGACAACGACCGTGGCTGATTCCACATTTTTGAACAAGATGGAGCTGGTTGTCTTTTGCTTTTTATCTGTTGCTTGGAGCTTGCCTTTTTGACTGGTTAGCACTGCAATTTGATCTTCCAGTGATTGAATCTTCGATTGGAGTATGGGAACATCAATATAATATCGTTCTAAACATGAATCACATTGGTCATAGGGTGACTGTGTGGGTTTAGAAAGAGTAGGCGAGGGTTTGGCCAAATGACTGAGGGTTTCACGAGGCAATTTAATACCCGGGTATTCAGGGTCGTTCTTTACGAAAGGGGGATGGTTTGATACAAAATCATAAGGGGGATCAGGACATAAACCCTGTGAGTAGGGGTACTCACTGACCAGGAAACGTTCAACATCAGAATCAGAATCCTCACTCAGAACTATAGGGTTGGACTCGACAGAGGGTTTCGATTTGTTTCTGGCCATTCTCTAAATGAGTCGGGCATTTCTTTTCCCTTTGGAATTAGCAGCAAGGTTTGCCTTGGGTTTCTTACTCATAGGTAGCATTGTAGCAGAGCTGATAAACTGCTCATCAATATCTAACTGTATGTCACCCACCTTGGCTCGACAACCATTTAAGGTTACGACAAACTGTCGTGCTACACAAAGGTTAAAACCCTCAAATCGTTGTATAAAGGGGAGCCACCCATTTTCCTCTAGGTCTCTGTGGGCATTATCAAACATTAACAGGGCTTGGTTGCCATTGGGCTCGACTCGCACAACTGGTGCCATGGAGCCGAACGCATGGTAAAGGAAGGGTTTGTATTCAACAACACATGCAGGAGCCAAACTACCCGAGCTTAACAGAAATGAACGAGCAAAAAGGATAAGCATAAATGAAAGCATGCGAAGGTGGTGGAGTCTGCCATGCAAAATATTCATTATCCAAGTAAAACCGCCGATTTACATAGATGTTCAATCCATAATAGTAGTTCAACCATTGAGTCATGTGCCCAACTAATGAAATCAAAAGTGTATACCAATGTGTGCAAATGTTATGCCATAGTGTTTAAACACCCGACTTATAAATCAAAGCCAAAATCAACTATGCGCCAATGTATCATTTCATGTAATCAAAAGTTTAACCAAGGTGCCAAACAATATTCATATAATTGAGAAGCCAAAAGATTAACATAAGGATTATATCAAAGGACATATATATAAAAAATTTAATCATAACCCCTATGCATTTTCATAGAATCAATGATCAGAAAAGTAATATAAAGTGCAAATCCAAATGCTAAATGCCTTACAAACTCAATAAAACCAAGTTATACAATCAACCGAAGTATGAGAACTGATTAGAGGATCTTGCCAGTTGTATAATGATCAATAAAAGGTGAGCGCAATAGGCATGATGACAAAAGAGATATTGACAGTTCAGATAATGATCGAAATACGACTTCGAAAGGAGAAGTTTTCACACTTACAGTTGTGAAAACTTAATGAAGACAAATGTGCAAATGTCGCAAAAATGAAAATGGCGTTTATTGAAAACTGCGATGAAAAAATGATGTTTGTAAAACATTAGTGTAGGCAGCTTAATAGACGATAGGAAAAAGTGAGTTGGCTGCCAACACCACTATAGAAACCTTCTTCTCTGTAGTTTTACTAAAAGAGGTTCTGAAGGTGAACCCCTTGAAATACTATTCCACTGTGCACATGTCTCACTTCTGTGTCCTTGTTGTCCGAGTTCTTGAACATTAGCCTTTTCAAATCCACTCAATCTACTATATTCTCAAGATGTTCTTTTCATGCAGCAACATCTTGATTCTCAGCTTCAGAAATTGAAATTTGTTTCCTCTAATTCCTTTGAAAAAGTATCTCTCAACTTGGCTATACAATTCTACTCTGTCAACAACAAATTCGGTGATATACCCTCCAATGGTACTATCAAACAAATGATCTACTACTCTGGATATAGTGTGGTCGAATATTTTAACCTTCTAGATCAACATCAACGTCCAAACCATAGGGGGTCTAGATATAATCTTGAAATGGGTATCAGCTAACCTATCCAAACACTCAAACAACTCCTGATGGATCCCTCCAAAGAAGATCTCATGAATGTCAGTGAAAATGTATCTTTGTAACCAATCCTCAGTACTCAACTTAGGGTTCTTGTTTTGGGCTCCATCAAAGTACCTCTCTTGATCTTCTATCCACTTTTGAATCTCTTTCTTCGATGGGAACCACCTTGACATTCCCTCAAGAAGATTCTTGTCCTGGAAACAGAACCATTTGTTGGCACAGGGGTAGACCCAAGGTTCACTCCAAGAGCTCATCAACAAGCCCGAACTACTGGCCCTTTTGGCAACACCTGCGAAGAAGATGCATTCTCACCTGAATTAGTTATGGGGGGCTTGCGGGACATAGATGTCTACAACCAGGGGAATATCAAGTGGATCTTGATGCAATATAGCGCAGTATACATAGCTCATTTATCACTAAAATATACTCCAGATTCTATAGATTTCATCTAATACAGTAATGAAATAACAATATATCAAGGAAAAAGATAAATCATCAATCATACACACACAACACCAGGTATACGTGGTTCACCCTCTCTCTAGGGATACATCCACAAAACTGTGCTTATGATATATTAAGGTAAAGCTTACAGTTCTTGTTTGTGCTCTCTGCTAGCAGATCCTCTTCTTATTCTCTCTTTCTCTCCCCCTCCTGCACACCTAGCTGAAGATCTTACAATGCCAGAAGGCTCCTACTCTCAACACTTCTCTCACTCACAATACAATATTTTCTCAATGAACAACAATCAATAACAATGCTCAACAATAGTACCAACCTGACCCACATCCTCTTGACCTCTATTTATATAATATAGTCCCTCACCAATACCCTTAGGTGAAAACCTAGGTTCCAAAACCCTAAATACCAAAACCCTAGGTGTCTAAAACCTTAGGTCAACTTTATCCACATTTTCTAGGCTTCGTCAGCCTATGTTTCCTTCCTTCTCGTGTGGTTCTCCAAAGCATCCAATGACCATTTTCTTGAGTTGTCCTCGATCCATATTCCTTTGTAATCTTTCATCCTTGATATTCTCATCCAATGGCTTTCTTTTCCATACTTCGCTATGTCTTCTTTTCTCTTTTTCTTACTTCGACCCAGTGATAGTCACTGTGTCTCCTACAAAGTTTGGTTTTTACCTTTTCTCCCTTGTTCTCTGCCTCCTTCCATAACCAAGGGACAACACTTCCTATGCTCCTTGCATGCTTTCCTCCTTTGCATGTTGTTTTTCCTCGCACGTGCTTCTTTTCCTGCTATTTGTTATTCTCCAAAATTAGTCCTTTCCTTTCCAAAATTGGGTATTTCCTCAAAATAGGCATGCACCCAACAACTTTGGTGCATCAGGAATAATATCATAGAGCATCCCATATTAAGTGTATATAATATATAGTTGTTGGGATTTAAACATGTCCTATTCCACAGTCATTAATCCAGATGTGGAAACATCCTTCAAAATATATGGCAATAGGTACTTGAGTAACCACTCCAATAGAAACTCTATAGGAATGGTATCATTAATCAACCACTTTTATTCTATTCCAGTCTTGAAAGTGGTATGAGATGTGGGTGGCTTTGTCATGATGAAAAGTCAATAAAAGATATGTATCAGTGTCATAATGAACTAACAGTTGAAAGTAATTGAGAAAAACCAAGACCAACTCATTGAAATTTCAGTATGTGTTCCCCCGCAATGTGATGTACCATTTCACAACAACCCCCATAAGGATGCGCTAAAATAGTCCCAATCAAACAAAATCATCATTAAGATATTTCAACGAACACCATAGGTGAAATGTAATGATGTGATCTCCAGGATCCTCACCACTCTTACCCTTGAAGTTTGAAATGTTTGAGGGAATCTTGGTGGGAATGTGGTACGATGCTGAATCATGACACATGAGGTCTGTCATTAATTTTGACAGATCTAGAAAATCTAGCATGGATAGAAAAGGGAGCATTGGTTGCGACATTTGAGACCATGCTCCGAGGAAGGACTGATTTGGAGAGACTGGGGGTCGAGGATGGTTCTGGTAGACACCATTTCATTTCTTAGTGGGATAATATCCTCCTCCTACTTGATTTATAAAATATTGTAAAGGCATCATCACTGATGGGGATGCATGTGAAGAAAAAGAGATATGATATAGATTCCCCATGTGAGGATATACATTTGCCCCTAATGAAGGGAATCTGAGCAGGGGGTTGACTATATTATAAACTGGATTCTCCCTTGATGTAATACCATAGGTTATAGGAGGGTTTTCCACAATAAAAACATTTGTGGGAATAAGAATTGTGGATGAAGGATAAATGGGGGGGATATATGAAGTAGAAACACCTCCCATTTGTCCATTCCATTCTTGAAAAATATAATTTTGATTTGTTTTGGAGGAAGGAGGATTCCAACCCCATACCATAGGAAAACACTGAGGTATATGACCCCCACCAAACAAGAAAGTATTATAAGGAGGCGACATGCCCCCTAACCCAAAACTAGTATTAATGTTAGATGTGAGAATAGAGGACAACATGTGTAGATTCATATTCAACATACCAAAAGAAAAATGACTAGAGACCAAAGGCATGGACTAAGCATTATAACTAGGCATCCTGGTCGAAAACGTGTCAGGGAGAGGAAATATTGATGATGGTAGAGTCATACTACTCAAACATACAAAAGGACTCATCCCCATGGATTTTGGTTAGCTCATGGACATGGTAGTACTACCTGAGATATTTGTAGGAATCTAGGTAAATGATGATGAAGGAGTCATAGGGACTCCACTAACCATAGTGTAGGTAGGAGTTGAATTTCTTCTTGATACACTCATACCTTAATCAGTACTTGTATCTAAATCAATTCTCATTATTCGTTGGTCATGAGCCCGAGCGGTGAATATGTATGTACCACATCTATTAAGTCTAATCCTTTTGGAAGGTAGTTTCAGTATTAGACTAAACTATGGTAATTAATTCAAGAGTCAACAAGACCAACAGGGAGGATCATCTCTCTCCATGATGAATCAAAACTCGTGATGTAACAGAAAACACTAAGGCCAACACATGTATAAAGAGAACACTCCTCAATAAAGCTAGGGCCAATGCAAAAAACATGATAGGATGGTTGAAAGGGACCTCCCAAACTAATGAAGGTAAGCCTCTCCTAGGAGGATACGAGGCTCCCGAGCAATAGAGTGGAGGTAACAAAATCAATTATAAGAAACCTCATGGGCTTCAAAGCACAATCAGTTAGATCCCTCTAGAGAGAAAATCCTCCATATATTTTATGTGTTGTTTTATCCCTATCTAACTTAGGGTACCTGCCAAATAACCCTTGCAATCAACCTGTGTCGATACCTAGGTCAAGAAAATAAGGTGACCATGTTATAACCAATGTTCGGGTGAGAATTAGTAGGTTTCTTTCACCGTATGGGAAGGGTAGAAAATTCAAAAGTCTGAAAAGCACTTCCTCTCATAGAGGTAAAGGTACTAGCAAAACCCCGAGATACAAATAGAATGCCAGAAATATCTTTGATGCTAGGAAGGTATTAGAGGGATATCTCTTCAACCAATTTCGTGCAACCTCATTGTTAGCTCTAGTTTTAGTGGAGGCTATCGAGGAAACCAATTATACAATGGGTTTCACCACTCACTCGACATAAACCTATGTTGAATTTTGTATCCTTGGAGAAGTTTACACATAAAATTATCCTTGGAGAAGTCCCTAAATCCTAAACTTGTTTTTCTAAACTGAAAAATAAAATCATTTCTAATCAATTTTAATTATTGAGTGCTAATTTTACTATCTTCTTCTTACTTAAGAGGCATGGTCATGAAACTAATGATGGGATGAGTCAGCATATGAAAGAAGCACATGTAAAAGCACTGCTAAGTACTAGTCTTTATTTTTCAATAGAAATGATATTCTTCTAAATGTCATGCATAAAATGAAATCTCTTTAGTTTTAATGACAATTAAATATTTCCTAAGATGCCAAAACTAATGAAATATAAACAAAAGTACAAATGCTTCAAGTGAAAATCAATTTTTTTTGTATTTTCAATATAAGGGAATGAAAATGCAAAGACTGAATTAAAAAAATCTTAGACAGGCCCTACTTCCATCACATGAAGACAAGACAAGAAGGACATCAATAAGCTACTACTCATACCAAGATGCAAAGACTAAAGATGAGACAAAAGGCAAGAAACTAGTTAGCCCAAAAATTCAACAATAGTACAACTTCCTATCACTATCCAAGCACTCAACAAACAGGACAAAGACCCAAGAATACTTAGAAAGAGTAAAAACTCACTGAGAAAACACCACACTGAGCCAAAAAGGCTTGGAAAAATGTGTACGCAACTATTCAAGGAAAACAAATGATCCAGGGGGATATCGGTGACCACCCACCTTTTCCAAATGGCTCAAAACAGTTTTCTGGCCATTTTGGCAATTTACTATTTTTAGCAGGTTTTAACTTCCAGGGCCATTTTGAGGGTCCAAATGAAGGTTTTTCAAGATCGAGGTTCTCAATGATAGCCAAAGGCATGATTGAGCCCCCAAAATGAATCTCCTCGACAATACCTTTCCAACGATCTATCACACACCTAAAACGGAGATTGTATGCAAAAGTTACGACCCCGGGAAGTTGATGTACTCACATACCCAAACGGGGCCCACATGACTTTTGGCGCTTCATCTCCTAGGGTTAGGTTTTTGGATGTCTAGGAATTTTGGAATTCCCATCTATTGTAAAAAGGCCTTTCTAGCCTCATTGTAATCATCTTCTTGCGAATGCGAGTAGCCGTCACATCTCTTCGCAGAGATAAGCTACCACCATTCTAGCGAGTCTTTCACTCTGTATTTTTATAGTCTCTGTACATTTCTATGATTAATGGAAATCATGTATTAATGTATATATGTGTTTATGGTTGCATCTCTGATACATTTCTGTTATATTATTGAATATCTTCAATATCTTTGTGCATTTCTTTATTATATCTCCGCTCTCATTTCGTGTCGAAAATAATCTGGATCAATGGTATCAGATCAAGCTGCTCTTGATCGTTTTTCATTGCATGTCCCCGACGAGGTGTGAGTATAGAAAGTTGGGTCTTGAGCTTGTCTCTCTTGAGTACAATCACTCTCTCACACCCAAGAAACCCTCAATGGAAAAAGAAAAGAAAAACGATGGAGCAGACGATCCTATCAGTCTGTTGCTTGAGCAAGCTCTCACACGACAAAGGGACGAAATGATGGAGAATTTTTCCCACATCTTTCAACGCCTGCCGATAGCATCAGGCGCATCTTCATCAAGCGTCCACTTTGGAGGCACCTCGCCTTTCAAGGTAAAAGTTAATTTTGATATTCCTGTATTTGAAGGACAGATAGATGCAGAAGCCCTAGAAAAATGGTTAACTCTGCTATAAGGTTATTTCTCTGTTCACAATTTTTTTGACAAATAAAAGATCACCTTCACACTCCTTAAATCTCTCCCTCATGTCAAACATTGGTTGGAAACTTACTGGGAGAAAAGTTCCACAGAGGAGTCTGGAATATATGGAGCCGATCCCACTTGGGATTTTTTTATGGATGTGGTGAAGGAACAGTATTACCCTGTTGGCAACTACGAAGACCAGTACATGAGATGGACCACACTGTGGCAAGAGAGGGGCCAAGCAGTTTCAGAGTTCACCAATACCTTCCATACCTTGCACACCAAGTTGGGTATCAAAGACTCTGAACGAAATTTGGTTCTGAAATACCGTGGGGCTCTACATAGATACATCCAAACTAAAATGGATTTTATGGACATCTCATCACTCGGTGCTGCTTATCGATATGTTGTTAAAATTGAGCAGAAATTTAAGCACCAGAACAAACGGGAATTTGGGTCTGCAAATCCACAACAACCACCAAAGTATGACAAATACAACCCTAACAAACAATCTCCCGAAAACCAATCCAATACACAGGAAAAGAAGGGTCACGGGAAGACAAATAAGGACACCGAAAAATGGTGCGATTTCCATAAAAATCCCCTGGCACAACATTGACGAATGTCACTCAAAACAATCATTGGTGGCCGAGATCAAAGACAAGGAGCCAAACCCTGATTCAGAATCTGATTCTGAAAATACTGGTAAAAGATAGATCATCGACGCAGACCCCACTGCTATTGTCACGACCGCAGTAATTCAACCAGAAGAACCAACAGATCCAGAAGAGGGGGACCACCTTTTTCATTCACAGATGTGGGTGAAGGGGACCCCGCTGCATTTTATTGTTGACAGCGGAAGCCAAAAGAACCTCATCTCAGTAGAGGTCATGAAACAGTTGGGATTGTCGACAACACCACACCCGCAACCATACAGCGATGGGTGGCTTTGCCAAGGATGAGATCTTTGTGTCAGCCAACAGTGTCGATTGTCATATGAAATCCAACCCTTCAAGGATGAGTTATTATGTGATGTTTCCCCACTGGATGTCTGTGATGTTCTCTTGGGCCAGCCATATATGTGGAAACACCATGCTATCTATGAGTCTCGACCCTATAGTGTCATTATTACTCTGGGGGGTCATCTCTACAGGATACCAGAGGTAGTTCCAACTACTGCGCCACCTAAACAGTGTTGCAAGGTAGTATCTCATACTACAAAATTCATCTTCTCCACAATCTGTTCAAAGGGTGAACAGAAGGATATTGCAGCCACCACAGCTTCGGCCCAAGCACCTTCTATCCAAAAGAAGCAGGTCGACAAGGTTTCAGCAAAGCACGAAGATTCCTTCTGCACACAGTCATCTAAAATAGCCAGACTGGTTAAAAAGGTCCAAACCTTCCAGCCATAGGTTCGTGACAGATTTCCACAAACTAAGCAGCGCAACTTCTCCAGCAAGACAAGCAACTCACCAAGATGCAGATTCAACAAATGCTTTTCCCTCTCCCTTGGGAACTCAACGCAATGGAGACCATTGCTTCCTAAGGAGGGAGGATTGATCCAGGTGGATATCGAAGGCCACCCACCTTTTCCAAATGGCTCAAAACAATTTTTTGGCCATTTTGGCAATTTACTATTTTTAGCAGGTTTTAACTTTTGGGGCCATTTTGAGGGTCCAAATGAAGGTTTTTCGAGATCAAGGTTCTCAATGATAGCCAAAGGCATGATTGAGCCCCCAAAATGAATCTCCTCGACAATACCTTTCCAACGAGCTATCACACGCCTAAAACGGAGATCATATGCAAAAGTTACGACCCCGGGAAGTTGATGTACTCACTTAACCAAAGGGGGCCCACATGACTTTTGGCGCTTCATCTCCTAGGGTTAGGTTTTTGGATGTCTAGGACTTTTGGCATTCCTGTCTATTGTAAAAGGGTCTTTCGAGCCTCATTGTAATCATCTTCTTGCAAATGCGAGTAGCCGTCACATCTCTTCTCAGAGATAAGTTGCCACCATTCTAGTGAGTCTTTCACTCTGTATTTTTATAGTCTCTGTACATTTATCTGATTAATGGAAATCATGTATTACTGTATATTTGTGTTTATGGTTGCATCTCTGATACATTTCTGTTATATTATTGAATATCTGCAATATCTCTGTGCATTTCTTTATTATATCTCCGCTCATTTCGTGCCGAAAATAATCCGGATCAAAAAATGTATGTACATTCCCTAAACACAAACAAGACACATATGTACATGATTGTTAAGGGAAAAATCACATATTCTAAGAAAGAAACTTACGGGGTAAGGACTAGGCCAAGAAACTAAGATATAAAGAAAAGTATTGTGTGTTAAGAAACAAGACACATAGAAACTCAGGAAAATAGAGAGAAATCAAACAAAAAAATCACCAACTAGACCCAAAAGGAAGAAATTCCCTGGTGGAGTCACCAATTTTGTTATGAGGAATAACTCTCTATGGTTTGGGCTAAGACCACCATAGAAAAAACAACACCCAAAAATCAACTCTAATATCAAGTATGCTAGATAAATCGAAATCCCAACAAAAGAAAGTCTAAAATCCTACCTCTTACGAACGTCCATAGGAGACCACATTTGATTTGACGATATGATTCTTGATTCCTAGAAATCGTCCTGAACATCCAATATACACAATCATATAAATAATATATCAAATGTTAGAATATAAAATAACATAGTCCATTAACATGTACAAAAAATTTACCCATAGAAAATAATACAAATGTTTGTATCATATAATTGGACGTGAAAAGAGTATTTTTATTAATATAATGAGTAGATGTAATATCCCAAGATGGAGCCCCAATTGTAATTGTACATGTAACATGTTTTATAGGTTGGTGATCCAAGTGATTATAAGCTAGGAGCTTATGTGATGATTAGGCCGGAGAGCCTAGATGCTAAATGCCAATGAGCCTATTTTTGTACATGTAAATACTCATATATATCATTAATATAAATACATCGTTGTGTGTATACCTATCATGATAAAAGAGAATTGGGGACTAAGATCCACTAGCTAGGGAAATGGAAGGGGATAAGAACCAAAAAAGGGGACAAGCTAGAGGGATTATGTCTAAGGGAATAATATTATACTATTATTTTCTAAGAACTAAGGCTGGACATAACCTATTATATCCTAATTCCTATGGGAAGGGAATGAATTATAAGTGGATCTCATGCAGCTTCATGAATACAAGTGTTTGATTTGGGACATGCTATTATATTTGGAAAAAATCGTCATTCTTGGGGGGTTCTCTTCCATTTTATCCAGGATTCCCATGCACACAAGGAGAGATTAATTCCATTGTTGACCTATGGACATCCATGCACCTCTGAAACCTGCACACATTCTGGAGTCATATCCCGTGTTTTATTATCATCACCTAAAACTCATTATTCTCATGGGTGGTACAACGTACATGAGCCTACCTAAGATTATGTTTCAATTTCCTATTATGAGAAACGCCTATTTCCAAACCCAAAGGCCATGTTTGCCTCTTTTACATGTGCATTAACTAAACGATGAATTTGTTTTCACCTAAGCCTGTTGTTGGTTATCTGGGAGTAGGAGTGAAGAGGCGAGTTTTCAGGCCTGTGCAATGAAGACGTAGGTTGCCAGGCCTATGATAAACTCTCTCCAGGTGAGAGAGTTTGATGGAAAAAAAGAATCATGTTGTCACACATGTGAGAAACTGTCTCCAGGTGAGAGAGGTTTCTAGGGAAGTGATTTATCCTAGAGGGAGCCTAACAACAGTTATAGTCTGGCCTGTTGTTGAATCCCTGGAAGGGAAGTGGGGTAGCCGAAGCACTTTTGAGGAGAGAAGGGGCACACTTCTTGGGGTGGGACAGGGATGTGGGGAAAGAGAGGTCATAGGCTGTGTGTATAAGTTGGATCCTAGGAGGGAATACTTCTTGATTCACTATGTAGCATCCCATTGTCTCAACCTAGCTTAGGAATCCCTTTACCCAGGTGGAGTTTAGTCCCAACTCGGGGTTGACCCACTAATATGAGTGATGAGTAGCATGGTCTATGGCTAGGAAGTTTGTGGAAGGTCTTCACATAGTTGGTGGTCTTCTAGAAAAAGATAAGTACCATTTCTATGTTCATTTACATGTTGCATATTTGTACATGTCTAATATTTATAAGTATTTCCTGTATAAGTTGTCTATGTAGGATTATTGTTATTTTCACATTAATATGTATATTAGAATAATGTAATTGTATGTTAAGTTATACATGTATGATGTTCCGCAAGAGTTTCTGTGTGCCATAGAACAACAAGTCTATGGATGGGTATGTTACATTTTGGTTATCAAAAGATCACTATGAATCTGTTTTAGAGTAGCATGGTCTGGCCTGGGTGGCTGAGGGTGTTACAATATGGTATCAGATCATGAACTACTTTTGGTGGCATGACCAGCTAGGGAGGTCGAGGTATGTTAAAAAATGGTATCAGAGCCCAAGCTTTCAACATTGATCCTACATAGGCCATGTAAGTGGAAATTGAAGTAGAATTTTCATAATGAATTGCTGTCGAAATGGACAAATTTCAAGTTTCATAGCATGCATGAGTGCTAGGAGGGTGTTGATGGAACACCTTGACTGTGTTCAAAAGCTATGGAATTTTAGCAGTTCAAGAAAGCCAATAGAGGAAGGAAACTACAATAACTTTGGTTTTTGGGCCACAAAGTTTATATTTGGGTTATCGGATCTATTCAGGAGAAGGAAGACCCTTCACAACCATCAGATCTCAGAAAGGAGCATGACAGTTAACCCTGAAGTCCTTCATACTTCGTTACTTTGGTGAGTTTTAAGTTTTATCGAGAAAGAGGAAAAATCATCGAAGCTATGAAATCCCACAGAGAATCTATGTTGTAGATCATTTTGGAGAAGTCAGATTGTTGGATTTACCAAGTGGTTCGGTAGTTTGGTGATTCGAGGAAATCCGTTTGAGATTTCGCAAAGTGGAATTTTTCCCGAAGTCCTCAAGTATGGAGCCAATATAGACCGTCAATTATCAGAGACATGTGTCTGTATTTCATCTTATTCGAGAGTCTGATAGTTCAGAGTTTGGGGAAATTTCAACAAAGAAAATCATCGAAGCCCGAAGCTCTGAAGACGAGGAGCCCCAAATTCCCGGAGCCCTGAAGTCCTGAAGCTCTGGGGAATATCTATTCAAAAATTCAATGTTCAGATGATTTGTTTTAATCTTGGAAGGAATCCTCTAGAGTCTTGAATCCCCAAAGACCGAAATCTCTGAGAAATAGTTCTTTGAAAGTTCTCCATTCGGGACAAATAGAGTGTGCTAGTGTTGGATCTTTTGAAGCCCGAAATTCCAAAGTTTCGGAGTGAAACTGTGATATGGAAGGATGAATTAACCGAGGTTGACGTGGATCTCCTCTAAATTTTCCATGTGTCACTTTTTTTTGTACCTTTGATATTCCCTTAGTACTAATTGGGACCTGACACATGTCACTCATTGATTGGGCAATGTGTCACTACATTAATTGTTTGATAGCCAAGCTAAGGAGATCATTTTATTCATCAGTTCAACGTTAGGGTATTTTGAAGTGTTATAAGGTAAATTCTTCCAAATTCTAAAACTCTGTAGCACCAAATTATAGAATCTCCAGAGAGCGGTGGTTTCGAGAATCAACCACTTTGACAATCGGGGAAAATAGTGTCTTGTAATGCAAAATTCGCCGAACCCAAGAGCTACGAAGTGTTGAATCACGAATTCTGATGTGGCATGATGATGTCACCTAGGGTGATGTGGATCTCCCCTTGGCATGTCATGTGTCATATGGTTTTGTACTTTTGACAATCCCTATTGTACCAATAGTGATCTAACACATGTCACTCAATGGTGGGGCCACATGTCATCACCTTAATTGATGACAATTTTACTAAGTGGACACCGAAAGGTTCATAAATTTGGAAATTTAGCATTCGAAGGAAATGTTGGAAGAAGTTATGGAATACTCCGAAACCCGAATATCTAAGTGTCGGAGTGTCATGACGTGATGACTTCATCAAGAGTGACATGGATTGGTTCACTATTTTGGAATTCGGTAGAATTGTTTAGTCTTTTTTTGAAGTTCTCGGAAGCTCAAAGCTCGAGAGCACAAAAGTGTTAAAGTCTTGGAGAGAGATAGTTCAAAATTCTCTCCGTTCGATGTTTGGAAAAAACAATGTATTATGGTGTAAAATATTGGAGTTCCTAAGCCCAAATATCTGAAGCATCGGAGTTTCGAAACCTGGAAGAATCACTCATTCAGTACTTCGTTGGTTCGGCGTTCCAGATAATCAAAGAGTATTGAAGTAGAAACCTATGAAGTCCAAAGTTTTGAAGTAAAAAAAGTAACGCAGTCTGTTGACGTCACCTG
Source organism: Picea engelmannii (assembly GCA_009831015.1). Lineage (NCBI taxonomy): Eukaryota > Viridiplantae > Streptophyta > Pinopsida > Pinales > Pinaceae > Picea > Picea engelmannii. The sequence continues at coordinate 23,684 of ML808308.1, forward strand.
GGGTGACATGGACACAAAGGATACTTTCCATGTGTCATTGTTTTTTAAGTGTTTCAAAGACCTTTCATGCCCAATTAAGATGCAACATGTGTCATCTGTCGGACTACACCATGTGTTCTCTCTCTAATTCCTCCACATAGAATCCTGGTAAATGGATGTTGATGAGACTCAAAAAGTTCATCGGTCTAGAATTCACGAAAAACAAGGGAATAGGAAGGAAAAAGCTTCAAAACACAAAGCCCTAAAGAATTTCATGAGTTCAGCCTTCGGAGGAAATACTGGATGTTGCAGTTAGAATACCCAAAGCCCAAAGCCCTATAGCTCCAAAGAAGTACCCTTCAGGAATTCAAGGGAAATAAAATATGGTAGAAGGAAAACCTCTAAAACCTGAAGTTCTGGAACCTCGAAGTCTCGAAGCTCCAGATAAGCGCCTATCTACTAGTGCTTGGTCTCATGAGATTGGGGACCAAAGAAAATGGGATAATGCTCAAAAAGTTCTCTAAATAAAGAAAAGGGCTTAGGAAGGAAGATCGTGGGGTTTCGATGGTTCAGACCTACACCTAAAGAAGTAATAAGGCCTGTGAAACTTATGATAGAATCCAACAAGGGTCAAAGAGCCAATTTCTCTATGAGAAAGGAGAACAATTGTACACGGATTACATCACAGAAAAGACAATGTTCAATTGTCCATAACTTTCTCCTCGGAACTTAGAATTGAGCAATGAAGCAGTCAATGGAAAGGTATTGGAAAAAGGACTCCAAGTATTCCATCATAATTAAGGATTGATTAGTTTAGATCACAGTAAGATAGAAATAATATCTTTGGTGACCAAAAAAGAGAAAATTGTGCATATGTTACCAAAATGGTACATGATGGTTCTAGCTAACAAGAATTTGTTGTAAGCCTATTTTTGGATGTAATGGTTACATTTGAAATAGAAAAGGTACTAGAGATTCCTACAGATCGAAGAAAGAAGGAAAGAGACAATTCTTTATTTTACATATGGGAACTTTAAGAATTTATTGGATCAGATGTTGGGTTCAATAAGCAACATGAAAAACCCGAATGAAATTCTGGTTTGGTGAAGTCTTGTTCTATAGAGATTGATATATCATAATGCTAGTATTTTGATAAAGAAAGACAAAATGTATGCATGAATAAAGTGACAACATCTCCAAATATAATTCCTACAATTGGAGATAACACCTCCATTATTGCTATCAGAATGCGCAGTGGAAGCATGGTATGAAGGTCATCAAACATGGCATTAAAAAAATTGAATATGCATGTCAGGTTGAAAAATCAGATGGGTCAAGATAGGAGAACGTAATAATTTACTAAGATAATCCCATTGTTGATATCATTAGTCACGGAAAGGGTAAATCAATTTCTTCAAGAAAGAATTTGGTGTTAACTATCGAAGGCTACCCAGAGAACATGACTGGAAATATAATTCGGTCATGTAGGAGATGGATTAGATAACTCCAAGTAATAGTGGAATGATGAAAATTAATATTGGTATAATATGTGGTTGAAAGTATTCTTGGTATAATATTCTTGCATACAGTCAAATCCTTGAACATTTTAAGATAGTGGAAGAATAAATCATGAGGTGCATATCAAGCTAATGGGAATGCATGAAAACACTCCAGGAGGGAAAAAAACAAATAGTAGAGGATTGTTGATGCAATCCAAAGGTGTTGAAGGTATTTCCACAGTAACATGGAGATATCAAGTCAAGAATAACCTAAAAGTGAAATGAATTTATAAAGATAAATGAATAAGGAACCATGAGGAAGAAAATGGTTCTACGCATGGTTTTGAATGAGAAAAGAGATGGTGTCTAACAAGAATCCAGATTAAGTGGCATAGATCCATGAGTGACATCCCTAGAGGTTGGAGGTATCACTTGAAATAATGATGGAAAGTAAAAGAAATGTTAAGTACCTTCAATTAATTATACACATCTAGAAAAGGAGCCATATGTGCATATTTACAATATGCTAGAGATTTTCTATGCAAGTCAGGTTGAGGCTTTCTGGCAAAGAGACGAGAAGAGTGAAAGAAAACTCAAGTACTAAAGTATTTAGTCAAGAAAGGGATGAAACAGTTTAGTACAAAAAGTAAATGGATGTTGAAGATCCAAAGTATATAAGACACCGCAATTGGAATTATAATTCATCTAAGTATGAGTTGGGATAGATGGATCTAGGAAATAAACAAAATATAATGGTTAATATCATATTATCATTTGGATGGAAAATCAAAGGAAGCTAATATTGATTTGGATAGAAAGCACTCAGGTCAGAAATATTCATGTACAATGATTATGGTGAGAGAACAAGAAGATTCAGGAATCCAGGAAGAATTCAATACTTCTGGGATCAACAAAGAAAAGTGATACAGGGAGAAAGAAGTTATTGCAATTACTGTAGAAAAAATTATGTTATGGATGGTTCGAAAACCATAAAGAGAGAATTTTTTCATGTTTGGAAGTGTTGTTGATGATGTTGTTGCATATGGAAGGAAGAAACATAAAACTAAAGTGTTGGTTATAAGTCTAACAAAAGACGCATGAAAGATTCTACTATCATAAACTAATCACGTAACATCAAATTCAATTAATGGAAGCTATGTAGGTAAGTATTTCTCTTTTGAAATTATGTTGCATAATTTCCAAAGGGAAATTCAGGTAAGAATTTCCCTAGATTGAATTCTTATAATACGCAATATGGTATTGTTTAAGTGCATTAACATGAATAAGATACCACTAGGTGTGGTAAAGGATAGAGGCCTATAATAGTTATCAAATCTTCTTAGATTTTGAATGCACACACTAACATAATAACATGTCATGTTAATTTGGTTACGAGGTAATCACCAAAGAAATAAAATATAAGAACTATTATAGGAATGGATTCTAGTGATGCTAGTCATATATGAGACTATGACATGGTTGGATATGGAAAAGTATGGATATGTAAATGTTATATAGCACAAAAATACCAAAATCTTCCTAACTTTAAATAATCCCTGGACTGCAAGCTTTTTTCTACAACTAATGCACAACACATAATTATATTGTTGGTCCAGTGTTTGGGTCGAAAACGAAGGCATCCAAATTATTGGGAAGACAATGGGAAGTGTGTGGATAATGTGTAAATACATTGGCTAGATTTACAATTTATGGATGGTGATGACGTAGACCGCCACCACATCCTGGGGCCTGTTGACCTCCTAGTCTAAGGATTGTTCAAGTCAGAAGTTGGATTAGCTCATAGGTTCCCACAGAACCTTCAACTTTACTTCCACAAGAATATTCCCCCTTTTTTCGGGCCTAAATTTACCTTTCAGAGGGATTTGAAATGTCAGGGAAGAAGTATAGATGCCCCTGGGCTTGAAACCATGGGCTTGTTCTTCAAACTTCATAGAATTTGGGACTTCAGAGATTTTGAGATTCAGGAGTCTCAGCAGAAAAACAACAGGCTCCTTCCGAACGATGAATTAATGGAGCATCAAACTCTTTGTGGGATCAACAACTCTAGATCTCCACTAAAATATATGGTCGTAAAAGTTTTCGGTTATCCCAGCTTCGGGTGTTTTCAAAACACCTCTCTCCAAATGTTTTGGAGTAGCGGACTGGTGAACAAATGTGAGTGACAGATCAACGGTTCTTGAGCATTGGAAGACAAATGACCCATGTTCATTTTCAGCTTCGAGAGTCTGTTTTGTTTTGCATTGTAGATCTTCTTAACCCTACAAAGGTCAAACTAGTGGATTTGATATCTTCCCTCGATGTACCCATTCTTCGATTGATGACCAAGGCTCACTCTGAACTTCGGGACTCCAGGAACCTCTCCACTAAAAAATTCACAAATCCTCTGAAGTTCTTGATCCCCAAACCTCATGATCTTGCGACGTGTTTCCTCAATGATGGATGACCCCAATGAAATCCATTCTTTGGGACTTTGGGGATTCTCAACATTCGCTCCATTCCATACTTACGAATTCTATAATTTTTCCGATGAACATCAATGACTCTCACCCTCTAGGAAATCAACGATCACAATGAAATCTTGGGTTCTGGACATTGGGAGCCCTGGATTCTCCAACTTACTATCCCTCTGAATGTGTAATTTGCAAAGGGCCTATCCACCTGGCACATGTCTACTAAGATCAATGACCATGATTGAATTCTAGCCTTCAGTCCTTTAGAAGTATTTGACTCTCGAATATCCACTCCTAATCTCCTCTGGAGTGATATTTCACCAGAATAAATGATCTGTTGACACATGCCCTTGGGAAATGGATGGAGATGATTAGATTTATCCTTTGGGACTTCAGGGCCCCCGATGCCTACACACTCCAATTCTCTCGAATGCATGAAGTTCGAAGAAATTCACAGATTAACTCTTGCATAACTCCTCCAGATATGATGATTGTCCACTCTTCTCCAATTTCTGAATATATCTCATCCGTTCTTTTCTAGTCTTCGATAACTCTTCCTCATTTTGATATTTTTGAAATCTATTTCTCCTGAACTTTGAGGTTTGAAGGGTTTCGAGCCCTGGCGCACGTCTTGAATTATCTCTTGAAATTGGAATCTCGAGGGAATTTTTTGTGTGCACTTCTTACACTCACCATCCTTAGAATGTTTCAACACTTTTCCTCAGTTTTAGCCCTATGAACTCATTTCATGAGTGTTTCATAGATAACTTATACTCGAAAGACTATATGTTCACACCATTCACTCTCTCTGTGAAAATTCCCTCTATCTCTCCTCAACTTCAGAGTCCTCTCAATGACTCTCTACCTACACACTCCTTGCATGGGAACTATTTGTTACTTGACCAAACGTTTCAGAAGAGAAACAACTAAAACTTACACAAATATTAAATATTCATTCACATAAACATGAAACACATACATAGGCATGTAAATCATAGTAAACATAACCTCATTCAATCAATTAACTCAGAGATAGATAAAATCCAAAGGATTTGAAGAAATCCTCTTTTCTTATATTCAAATAAAAAGTACATACATAGAGTTCTTACAATCTCCTCCTCTTATCCTCGCAACAACCCAACAACAACAATAAATGGGCATAAAATATAAGTTATATACATAAAGGGGATTCTCGAGCCTTCCCTCCTAACTATCTGCTGCTACCACATCATAATTAAGAATCCTACTTCTAGGCTAGCTATAATGTTATGAGCATTTACAAACTGGATAATGATTGATACTCAACATCTGTAAAATCCTTCCATACATTAAAGAAATTGAAATCCTCTAGGATATTTGGGAATGGCTTCATCCTCCAAACATTTAGAGGTCACTCATAACATGCTTTTCATTGATTAAAAATTCAAAAATGTGCTTCCTCCTTTGAGAATCCAAGTCAAATCCTATACATGTGTTGGATGATGCATTTTCCTCTAGCTTGGATTCCCTTTAATGCTGATGGAGATGCTCATGCATCATACTCCTCAGGATGAAAATAAATCATGGACTCCTTTCCATAAGCTCTTGCACTATTTTTCCATACTTCTGAATATCAGATTCATTTACCCAACTAGCATCCTCTATTGGGTGACCCTTCCACTTCATCAGGTATTCAAAATAAGTCTTCCTCCTGGTCTTCTTACCAATCCTATGATCTATGATTTTCTCCATCTGTGGATTTTCTCCTACAAGAATCTATTGTTTCCACCGAAATTCCTCTTGGTCATTTTCCTCCCATGTGTCATCCATCCTGTAAGGATACATGTCTGCTACATTGAATATTTTTGATATTGCAATATCCTCTGGTAACTCAATCTAATAAGTGTTTGTAGAGAATTTTATTAGGATCTTACAGGGTCCTATCTTCTTCATATTCATCTTGTTTTATTTTCCTTTTGGAAATATTTCCTTCCTCACGTGTGCTAGAACTTGATCTCCAAATTCAAATTTTACTTCTGTTCTTTTTTTATTTTATCTGCTTTTGTACTTTTGACTACTATGTTTTAACTGTCCTTTAATCTATTCATGCAATTCATGCATCTCTGAAGCAAAGTCTTATGCTCTTGCATTTCAGAACTCACTCTATCCCACCTCTCTCAAATCTTAAATTCCTCTATGGTTCATTCCATATACTACCTGAAATGGACTTTTCCTCGTGCTTATTTTTGGTGAATCGTTGTATGAAAACTCTTCCTGGGGAAGAATTTGATCCCACTGACTATGATGTGTAGTGACCAAACTCCTTAGCAAATTCCCTAGAATCTAATTTACCACCTGAGTTTGACCATCTGTCTGACTGTGATATGAAGAACTGAAGGACATGTTTGTCCCCAACTTCTTCCACAATGTTCTCCAAACATTTCCTACAAATTTTGTATCTCTTTATAAGACAATACTTCTGGGAAATCCATGTAATCTCAAAACCTCTTTGAAAAACAAATTTTCTATATGAGTAGCATCACTCGTTTTCTGACATGGTATGAAATGTGACATTTTTTAGAATATGTCAACTACTATAAATATGGAATCACTCCCTCTCTGGTTCCTTGGTTATCCTAGAACAAAATTATTTTTTATAGCATCCCAAGGTCTATCTGGAATATGTAATGGATGATAAAGATCAATGTTTGCATGTATTCCTTTTGCATATTGAAACAATTTTCATTTTCTTACAAATTTATTCACTTTTTATCTTATACCTAGCCAATAGTATGAGGAAATCAGTTGTGCATATGTTTTTTCATGGAAAAAAGTTCTTGTTAGGCCTCCATTATGCTTCTATTTTAGCAGGTTGTCTCTCATTGAGCACCTGGGAATACACAATTGGATTCCTATGAATAACAATCCATATTGAATTAAATACTTTATTAATGGGTTTCTATCCCTTAGAAAAGGTTTTTCATAGGCTTCATAAGCTTCCTTAAAATCTAAGTCTTCTTGATACATCCCCATAAGGTGTTTAAACCCTAAGATCTCCACCTGAAATTCCTGCACAATCATACACCTCCTACTCAAAGCATCTACAACCTTATTTTCACTCCCACTAGTATGTTTGATGACAAAAGTAAATTTTTGCATGAATTCTACACATTTTGCATGTCTCTGGTTCAACTTCTCATGTATGGTTATAAACTATAAAGCTTGTCAGGCTATCACTATACAATAGAAACTCCTTGGAAATAAGATAATGTCTCAACTTATTCAACGCTTGAATTATTGCATAGAACTCTTCATCACATGTGGAATACTTCTTATTTACATCATTCATATTCTCACTGAAATAAGCAACAGGTTTGTTTTCTTGACTCAACACTGCTCCAACTCCTACTCCACTAGCATCACACTTTACATGGAAAGTCTTCATAAAGTTTGGTAGAACTAAAATTGGTTGTTCTGTTATTTTAGTCTCTAATTCTTTGAATCCCTTTTCATCTTCTTCTGTCCAATTGAAATACTTATGCTCTTTCTTTATGGTAGCCAATGTGGGTGCACAAATATTACTAAAATTTCTGATAAACTTCCTATAAAAACCTGCCAACCCATGAAAACTTCTTACCTCAAATACAATCCTCAGAGATGGCCAATATTTGATTTCCTTCACCTTTTCTGGATCCATCTGCAATTTATTTTAAGAGATCAAAAAACCCAAATATGTGAGCTCTATCTTCATAAAAGAACATTTCTTCAAGTTTATTAACAACCTTTCCTGCTATAACCTCGTCATCACTAATGTCAAGTCCCTTAAGTTCTCTTCTTCAATTTTACCGAACACTAAGATATCATCCAAATATACAATAACAAACTTACCTATGAAATCCTTTAATACTTCCTTCATCAATATCATGAATGTTCTTGGGGCATTTGTTAAGCCAAATGGCATAAAAATCCACTCATA
>ML808308.1:32040-43297 GCA_009831015.1 Picea engelmannii
ATATTTTTTTAAATTTATTCATATTTCTAAGTATTTTATATAGTTTTTATAAACTTTTGGTGATTTGTAAGGTAGAATAATTTTATCCTATATAATTTGGGCAAATCATTTTTAAAATAACGAATCTCAATTTTGGAAAAACCATGGAAAATTATTCCATGAGCGAAATTCAGCCCCTAAAATCATCCCTGCTCATGCATTTATCTTAACTATTGCAAAAGAGATTAAATCACATAAATCAAATCAAATCGACACAATTATAGGTTGAGATGGTAACTCCTTTAGGCTGGGCCCTCGGTCCTAAGAAGCACTACTACTAGCAACTCAATATGCAAAAATGGTCAAAACACCCAAAGCTTCTATTAATTCCATAACTGGTACAACATTTACAAAAGACTGCTTGTACAGAGAAATTCTGAGTTTTGAATGCTTGGATAAATTTCTTAGATATATTTATATGATTCATTATCCTCTATATATTACAATGATATGGGTAAATTAATATATCTTGAGGATCGAGAGATCCTCATGATTTCTTTTACTATTTATAAAGTTTACAAAATAAAGAATCAATCTTTCTCAAAACTGCTTTGCACCTGATCTCTACATCTTCCAACAGTCTACGCATCTTCAAAATCTTTGAGTTTAACGATATTCGCCTATTCCTACAATAAAATAAAACAATTGCAACCAAATTTTAGAATTTATCTAATATCACTCAATAATATTTCTAAAGGACTTTTTAATCATTTTCTATCCTAATTATATCTAATTAATGGAAAAGTCAATCAATATTATATCATAAACCACGGGAATAAGGAGGATATTTGTATCTTTTCCCCAACTCAACATACACCCCAGCTTACCTTCTTTCCTGTCCTCATGCAAGAAGGGATCTTACATTTAAGGCAGTGATGTTGAAAGGAGGAGAGGTCGGTTCACCAGGTTTCATGATCCCATTCTTACTTCTGAGCTCTTCAAAAGAAGCTTCTTCCCTCTTCCTATTAATTTGATAATCACTCTGGTAACCCTCTGGAGGATACCAAATAATAGGAGGACTATACTTGCACCTAGTCCAGGTAGGCCCTTCATCTGTGATCATTTTGGTATACCTTTTCACCCCGAAGTTGTCTGCATGAAATTTTTCTAAACCAAAGGGTTCCCTACTCTTGACTGCATTTGGGGAGGCATCCCATATTAGTTTGGAAGAAACAAGAGATTCTTCTTTAATCTCCATAAAATATTGTAGACCTGAATGTACAACCTTTTGGTGGATAGGAGATAAAGATTCTACAACCCTGTTGTGCCTCTTTTGCCACCTAGATGAGAAAAACAAAGGTTCTTAAAAGCTTAGTTGGGTTAGCTAAGTAGGACAACTGTAAGGGAAAGGGTTAGATAAAGAAATATAAAATAGCAATTAAGAAATAAACTAAGAAATAAAATAACAACTAAACTAGTGAGCATAGGGACATAAGAACAAAAAAAACAATAAGACTCATGTCACCAATGGTAAGGTTTATATCAATGAAAGAAAACACCAAGAAGAAAGAGGACTATGAGTCCCTTCTTCCTCCAGGGGAGGGCTCTTGGACCCCCACAAATAAGCTCTTTTTACAACTTTGAATGAAAATGGTGAAATAATTCCAAGCTAATCCACTCAAGGGGTGAGATGGATTGCCCAATGTAATGGTGCTAGTATACTCTTGATGAGAATAGAGGATTTCTCAAGAGAATAGTAGCAGCATAACTTTGCTATTGAATTCCTTAAAATGAAGTGCACCCATGACCTTGTTTTATACCACCTCTTTGAGGTATTGTGTAACCATCTTGTAGTGTGAAAAGAGGCTAATTAACGCATTTTTAGGTCTTTGACCAGCCACCCAGTCAGATCCAGTGGTGATTTGAGTGTTAAATCAACTTGGAAGATGAACCAAAAGTGGGTGGGATGCCAACCAATCTCATAAATGCACTGTTCTCAGATGTGCACGACTTTTAGTGACCACAGTTGCGCATCGGGTGCATGTGCACTTTTCCTGGGTTTCTGTTTCGCGCATGTGCTCACGCACCCAGTGTAGTCATAGTGCATTTTAATTGTATCACTAGTTGTATAGTTTTGGACCCTTTAGAAAATTTTTTGTGGTAATTTTGATCCATGGGTGACCTCATAACTATTTGACGATGTTGGATTCTTGTAACCATTTGCAGATGAAATTGTAGTGATAACAAACCCCTTCCCTCTTCATGAATGTTCTGTGCTGCATGACGATTGTGAAGAATTTAGAAGGTTCCTTTCTGATCCAAAGGTCTAGCCTAGTATCCCTTTTCATGAAGGTTTTGTGTGATTTATCCCACCTGGTTTGGTTCTTGGTAAAAGACAAGAATTCTTGGAACTGTATGTCCCCAATAAAAGGATTAGGGTTCTCTTTTTTGTTTTCTCCCAAGATGAAGTTGTGGAGGTACAACTCACACATAAAGTATTGTATTTTTTCTTCTTTTTCTCCAAAGAGTGAAACAATCTCAGAAACAATGGTGAAMTCAATTGGTTTTCCTGCTCTAATAGATTTTATCCTTAGCAACAAATAATGCTCCAATAAAAACAATGTGTAATTAGTAGTAGGAGCCTTGCAATCTACTATATCAATATAGATAGAAAAAAGTTCTTTGATTTTATCCAAAGAYTTATCTAATTGGACCTGTACTCTCTTTACCTTTCCTTGAGCTCTCGTGAGCTCAGTAAGAGTCTCATTTTCTGTTGTTGACATGGATTTACATTGTTTGACAACTTTTTKATGCTCTTCCATGGTTACCATATCACTCCTACAATGAGTCAAGGTATGTTGGGTCTGCACCAGCTYTGCCTCTAATATGATAATGACAACAGTTTTTTCARGAGACTGAAATGCTTCCTCAGTCTGAACAATCATCTCTTCTATTACTGGAGTATCTATCTGGGTCTCTTCATTAATTGTCTCCACATGAGCAGGAAAATTTGTAGGAAGCACTTCCTCAAGTTGGGCAGTTGTTTCTTATGTTGCTAGAATTTCTGTTTGAGTTTCCATTTCATGTGTTTCCAAAGGAATCACTTCTTCATTTTGAGAAATCGCTTCCTCTACTGTTGGAATCTCTGTTTGAGTCTTTGTCTCTACTATTTCCAATGGACCAGACAAATCTTTCTGTGTTGTAGCAAAACTAGTATGGAATGTCCTCCTACAAAGTGGGTTCCTTCCCTGTGTTCTAGGCCTTTTATATTTCTTCATTTCATAGGCCTTATCAACTTTCTCCAATTGTTTCCTTAATTCTTTAATTATTTCTCTGAGTCTACCAACCTTTTGTTTCAGTACCTTGATTTTTTTAACCCTCTTTCTCAATATCCCATTTTCCTTTTTCAATTTTCTGATTTTATTATGGCCCTTGCCTGTTGTTTTCTGTTTATGGGGAATGTCAATTTTTTCCTCCTCTTGATCAACTAATAATTGTTCCCATGTTTATTTTCTATTCTCTGTTTGTTCTACAGGGTTTTTTACCTCAATGTGAGGTTCTCATTGTGTTTCATCTTCAGGGAATGGAATCTCTATGTTAGGGAGGTCCACGACATGGTTTGAAGGAGAAGTTGGTGCTTGGTGTTCTTCAGACCTTCTTATGTTTTTGGTAACTAATGTCCCTAGATTCCCCTGTACTTGAGCCATTTCCACCTCACAACTTTTGAAAAATTGTTCTGTAAGGTTTTCAATTGATGGTTGTTTTGTCTGTGCATTTTCTCGAGTTTCCTATCAGGGTTGTTCTTCCTACATGGTTCCTGAATATTTTCAGGTTGAATTGTGTTTTTTCCCCTTCTTCTTTTCACAGTAGAGGGTTGTTTCTGCCAGCTAGATGGGGTCTTCTTCAATTTGAGTCTGGGGTAGTGGAGTTTCGGTTTGGGCACTACCTCCTTCTTCTTGAGCTGTCTCAATTCTCTATGAGGGGGTTTCTTGGGGATTTTTGGGTTGTTCAATTTGTAGGGGCCTATTGGCCTCAATTAGACCACCCCAAGTTATTTGATTTTGGCTCAGGGCCCTATTTACTATTAACTTTACTATCCATGCTGACTAGTTATAGTGACATGATCTTTAGCCTTCTGAGTTCTTCCAACAACTTCATGTAACACGACATTTAGAAAAAATGGTAAATTTATTACTAACCTTTGTTTTAGCACTGCTAAAAATTTGAGGTGGCGTGGATGCACCACATCGTACCTCCAATCACATGTGATATACCCTTATATTACTCCTGCTAACTCCCTCCATGGCTCGCTGAGAGTGATGGGGTTGAGTCCTTTCCCTTTTTTATCGAGTTATTCTCCAGGTTCTACGAAACATTCCATGGCCTCTTTAAGCATTGTATACTTCCCAGACCATTGTATGCATTCATTGGGGAGGCCTGTAACCTCTGCTATAATTTCCTTAGTGACCATAATTTGTATGTCTCGGACCATGGAGACTCCTCTCTGCAAGTTCTTGAAGAAATATAGCGTGATATTTGTGTCATATCCTTCCAATTTGTTGAAGTAATCTGTCCACCCCAGACAATGTAAAATTTATCTTGCCTAGTCAGTTACCTGCAGTAATGTGGGCTCTCAGCGTACACTTCAGCCACCCAATGCTTTTGTGAATAGATGAGGACAATTGTCGTTCCCTGCTACAACTTAGATCGACGAGCTTTGGAAACAATATTACCATAAATACCAAATATCATAGAACAACAAGTGTATATAAAAATGTGAGTTTTCCCATTTATTAAAATCATTATGATCTATTGGAAAATGTGTCGAGTATCCGCCCCCTCATTAATGAAGAAGTTGACCATGACCGTTGACATATGCGAGTGTAATGATGGAATCTAGTGTTGTTCCTAATATTACACTTAAGGCTCAAAGAGTAATGTCAAGGCATCATGAATTTAAGGAATGTTTTAAAAGGTTATTTTTATTCCATTAATTTTATGAGAATTAACCCTTAAATGAAATTAATAACTGAACATGACAGAGGTCATTTTTCGTCATCTGACTTGAGTAATAAAATCTAGTGATGCAAGAGAAAATTAAAAAAAATGTTAAACAAAATGAGGAATCAATGACAGATGAATCTTACCTTGTTTACATTAGAAGAAAATATAGAATGCACCCTTGAAAGGGTACAAGATACAGTGATCCAAGTATCTTGCAGGTCTTGTATTTACTAATAATGAATACAGAGGAAAAATTGTTTTCTTATCGAATAACCAATGAAACATGATTACAATATATGTTATAATAAATTGTAGCCACTCACTTATCAAGGAGTAACATAAAGAAAACTAGAGATATGGAATACAAAAAAAGCACATAACTCAAACTGCACAAAATTTGGAATCCTTGTCTGCACTTGTATTAATACTCACAAAAGAATGAGTTTTATTAGATACAATACAACAAGAAGCAGACTCTATTAATTCCTTGAAATATCTATTTATACAAAAAATGTTCTCAACTGTAAGCAGTTGGAATTCTCATTATTTATAAAATAATAAATATTACAATATGTGAAAATTGAAATGCTTCACTTGCATCTCCCATGTCTCTTTGCCACGCTGGCATAGACGTTTCTCCTTCTTTTTCTCCATATTAGAAACAACTAGTATCTAATCATCATATGCCCACATCGTCTCATTTTTTCTCAAACGTGTTGGCTTTCCCCTTCTCAACACATTGCACACATTTTCCTATGAACTGCACCACCAATCAGGAAGGCTCAGTTGTGTCATTTGCCTCAAAAGTATACAACTTATTTTCTAAGTGAGGCATCATGTCTTCCATTATCTTGTCTTATAAATATGTAGACTGTAGTTGCATACTAGGACTGACTATCCATTTATGAATATGGGTAATATCACTTCGTTTCAACTGTAAGATTTTAGTCCGAGCCTCTTCCATGTTTGTCCTGAAATCAAGTTGATTTTTTCCTATGTCAACTTTCCCCAGGACCTTAGAGATATTATCCTTTTCGAGGCCTAATGAATCTTTGTCGAGTGAATGAAATTCTTCTTCACAATATTTCTTCACTTCCTTAGCTAATGTTTTACTTTCAACTATGTTAGCCTCTCAAGTCTTCAGTATTATATAGCCTCTAGCTTGCTCTAAAAGGGAAAATATAGAGACCATGGCTACTTCCTCTTTTGCTGATGACACAAATTCCTCCTAGAAATTAGCTCGAGTATCGATGGCCTCTCTCTCCTTTAAGTAAATGTTATTTAAGGATTTTTCTACTACCCAAAAATGGTTTTCGAAAGATTCCACCTGAATAGAAAAGGCGTTGCTATGTTGGTTCTAGTTTTTCGTGCACCTCTAGTGCTTGATCTTGGAAAAATGTCATATCTACAGTCATGTTTTCAGTTAGGTTAATTTTTTCCTATAGTCATTTTACCAACTCTCCCTGCTGACTGGCCCATTCTCTACTTGTATGTGCATTCTTATGAATTTCATCAATATTGAATTTGAGTTGTTGAATTTCCTATATGTCATAGGCTCTAATATGCTCAAAAATTTATTCATCTCACTCCTGACATTATGTTCCATAGTCTTGACTTGATTTTGAAATTGGCTCACTAACAGATCCTTCTGCTTCAATTGTTCTTTTAGGTTCCCAACTAAATATTGGTCTATTGTTGCAAAGGCTCCCAGTGAGCCTACCACCTTTGTAGCGAAGTCTTCCTCTTCTAAGGCATGTCCATCAAATATCACCCTGTGTCTCCTGACAATTTCACCCTCTTTTTGGTGTGTTTCTTTCTTTACCACAACCTTCCTTTTCTTGCTGAAGAAGAATTCAAAAGGGGGAATCTCTTCAAGTGAAATAGATGTAAGATATTCTAAGAATACTACTTTGGTGCCTGGGTTCCCTCTATTAAACTGTATGGGTGTGATATATTAGACATGGCTTCCTATCTCAGTGGATGGTTGTTTCTCGACTATGTTGGTAGCTGATTTTCCTGGCGTGGACAATGGATTTTCTTCTCCCTTTTTTATCAAGGGATAAGTATGAGCTTTAGCTTGATCACTTGGTGGATTTGTCAATGTGATGTATCCTTTCTGATTCATAACCTCAGTCTCGTCCAAATTTTATTGACCATCCTTTCCACTGGAGCTCCTTGTTTATAAGCTCTGGACCTCAATTTTCTGTGCTGCTGGAGGTGTTGGGGTTTCTTCATGCACGACTTTAGGAAGGCCATTTCTTCGATGCCTTTGGAAATTATAGAATTCGACCAACTTATCTACAGCCAGAGTTTGGACTCAGCTCAAAACTTCTCGATAGGATATTACTCCTCGGAATATATCATCTTGGGGGGAATGTTCATGCTTGTATCTTTTCAAATTGTAAAGGTCCAAGTGATTTCCCATGATCTTCTCAGGATCATTTTTCTTGAATTCTATATTGACAAGTTTTATTTCCTCCAGGGTTGCAACCTCTACTTCTGAATGGCTGAAATATAACAATGAAAAACATGCCAATCTGCAAGGGCAAAGTGGGTCATACATTTTTCTGCACTGCCTTCAGTTCCTTGTTGATTCCCCCAAGCACAGTCTGATGCATTATTTCATGGCACACCAATTGGTCCCATAGAAACTTTGGAAAGGCATGTGGAGGAACCGAACAACCAAAAACCCTGATATAAGAAACATTATCTTCAATATACCAATCCACTATCTTCCCCAAGTTGGTCACTATTTTTTCAGAGATCCCACGAGGTGGGAAACCATATGTAGAAACATGCATCGACACCACCACATAATTGCAGATTTTATAGAAGAAATATTTCTCTTTATCTTCCTATAGCTTCAAATGATAAAGATGTATTGGTTCGGCACTGGTCAGATTCTAGATTCTGCCCATCAAAGGAAAAGGTTTCATAAAACAAATGACATCCATAAGTTATGCGGACATGTAAAATGGGGCATGTCATCCTTTGTCTTTCAACGTCTAATATTCGGTGATTTCCTTGGCCAAACTGTCTAATAATATCCTCTGAATGAAAAAACCTCCGCAATTTTGTGCATGATTGGTACCCATGATAACAGGAAGTGGGCAGAGTTTTCCCTCCTAAAGTGTTTACAGAGAATCATGGCCACATACATCATATGAGAGTCCAATGATGCAGTGGCATATATGCCATCGGTGTTTGATCTGAATTTCTCGAGGTGTGCCCACCAATATTTGATCAAGTTAGGGTAATTATTTACACCTTCTGGGGACTCTTCTTTATTGAACTCCTTTAAGAAAGTAGTATCATAACCATGTTTGAATGGTTGACACAATTTTTAAATCACATGTATATGTTCTAGGTGGAAAGATCCAACAACAACTTTATGTGAATTGTAGATGGTCCTGGTTACGACGTCAATTCTCTCCAGGCCCCAGCCTATCATGTCGTTATACAGAATGAACCTTGGCCACATGGATATATTATGTAGCTCTGATTGAGCTACATATTTGAGCTTCATTTCTTGAGTTTTGATCCCCTCATTATATGACTCTTCTGGATAGTTGTCCAGTTCATATTGTAGGATATTGCATACTTGTGTCCAGGTTTTTATGATCTCCACAACTCTCAGTGATGTGTCCGAGAGGACATATGTGTTTTGGATCGAGCTCTCTCTAGTCCCTTTAACCATTTTTCATGGAGCCATGATAGTAGTAAACTCATCACTATGTTACCTGTCAAAGAAAATGCATAAAAATTATTATCTCGCTAAACTTGCTATCTGAAAAACATGAATGGAATTCAGAATAAAATATCTTCTTCACCTTAAGTGCATCAATTTCCATATACCTTCACTGATAACATGTTTACTTCCATTAATGTAAATATTTGGGCGATGATCTAGGATCTTATTTGAAATCATTTTCCCTAGATCGGTTATTAATGCCATTAATGGATGGTGGTTCATGATCAGGAAAAGCATAGATGAAAATTTGAATTTATCCGAACAATGATTTAACGAAAAATTAACATGAGATAAATTATTATTAACCTATTAATTAATCATGTTTAACCTTAACTCTTTTAGGACCTTCGGACCTCGGGGTATTTGATAACAACTTGATATATGATTCCCAATGTTATAAACTACGAAGTGATTAATTACTAGTTAATTGTCTTTAATCTTTAATTAACTTTGTTTAATGCTTAAGACACTTCGAGAGTTCAGATTTCATGAATTTAGAATGCGATAGATTGTGAATACCCGAATTCTGAGTGTGTGACGCTGTTAATTACACTTAATTGAGATCATTTTAATTAACCAAGGTTTAATATTTTGGGACTTCACGTTTCATAGATTTACAAGTTAGATCTTCTGTCATTTTCTCGAAGGGCCGCTTCTTGCAGTGATGTGTTAAATATTAGGGAGGTATACGTGTATATGGTGACTAGGATCAAATGCTTTTCACGTATTGGGACTTCGAAGGTGAGGCATGTTAAAACGAATGAAGTATGAAACTTCAAAAGTAAAAAATATGAACTATTCTTTAGTGATTTTACTCTTTAAAGAGTAGGAGGCTTGATAAATTCTAAGATATTAGGATTGTTTGATTGAATTAAATACTTCATCTATGGTGAGAATAAAGCGCACCTTGTTTTTATTTAAATGTGAATGAAATATATTTAAAGTCTAAAGTTTAGAAATATATATGTGTTCCAACAGGTAGATCAATTGAGGTGTTATTACTATGTCGTCACCGCCTCTGGAAAAAACAATCATTAATAACTTTCAAAAATCACTTTAATGGTAATTATGAACATTCATCACTTTGTGTGGGAAATTCAAATTGGCATACCTATGTTCAAAAAATGTTTAAGGAATGTTCCACGTAGTTTAGAAATGTTCCAGATATCATAACATTGTAACTCTCCCTTATTATTGGATATAACTGGAATGATAGCCTCATTTTTAGGAAAGGAAATCAAGGAACACAAAAAATAACTTGGTGTATTAAAGATAAACTTTGATACCAAAGGCAGAGCCATTGCTGCCAGCAAGCATCCATAGCCTCGATAGGGTTTCCTTTTAACCCATAGATGAGCTTGTATCCTTAATAAATATCTTGAATCATATTTTCACAAAAAGACCACTATCCTGGTTTGGTATCCAGATAATGATAATGCCACTCATTAGAACGTAACTTAAGTGAAAAAGTCGTCTCATGATGGGACCTCTTGTCCTTTGACAAGAAAAATTCCAAAGGCCATTGCCTTGGTGTGGTAGCCATAGTGAGAATGCCACTTATGTTATTATCTGATGATTGTTGTAGATTGGATCGTGATGAGACCCCCTATCCTTTGTGGGAGAAGTTTATTACTTTACTTATATTTAAAAAAAAAATCATTTTAGGTTCTATCAAGGGAGGCTCCTCTACTCCTTAAGAGTGAGGGATGGCGTAAGAAGTGTAAGAATGCCAAGTAAAAAATGTGCTTTAGACTCCTTATTATGATATGAAGGAAAATTACCATTCAAGTATATGTAGATATATAGGGGAAATAAACGAATTATGGTGGTTAATGAATTATGAAATTTTTTTAAGATAATTCGGAGAAATTAATCCAAAAACAATTTGATAAGGTATGTTAAATAGTCCACACAAAAATGACAAATTTTTACTTATGATCATTAGAAGTAGTGCTGACGAAAATTAATTAGTGAGGGGCATACCCAAAGGAGTGACTGACGTAATAATGACATGCTTGTTCAAAAAGAATCGTGACTTTTGAGAAAAAGGGACAACAAAAAAACATAGAAGGAACAACAATTGTTCCTTTCGAATGAACAACATTATCCGAAAAAGGAACGACAATAACTATAAAGGGAACAAAAGTTGTTACAAAGGGAATGGAAATCATTACTTCAAATGGACAATACTACTCGCGAAGGGAACAACAATCACATGAAGGTAACAAAAGTTGTTTTGTTCAACTGAATTGTAACCATATGCAAAGGGATCAACAATCACACAAAGGGAAAAACAATCGTTTCATTTTAAATGAACAACAATGATGATGTTCAAATTTTAACCATCTAGTTAAGTGATTGAAAACCTCCCACAAACATTTTTGTATTAGTGAATCTAGGATTGATTAGTCATCAACTAAATTCATTCAATTTATATGGGTATGTTTATTCAATAATCAAAGTATTGGATGGTTTGCAGGGATGATTTTAGGGGCTAAATTTCACTCATGGGCTAATTTTCCA